>CM061117.1:10907645-11196645 GCA_030770115.1 Daphnia galeata
TAAGGATAACGGGGCCGCTGGCCCCATATATTCTACTCACGACGCAGGCGCGATAAGAGACGCCCCAATAGTCGAGCTCGAATTGGCGGCAGATTGTCCAGTGTAGCGGACGACGATAGTTTGATTGTTATCTAGTGAAGCCTATCGCTTGTTAATGTATTCAATTTCACTCCGTTACGATTGATACATCAGTTGAATATCAGTGACTGTGTCTGGCATCGATTCATTTGTGTAATAATTGAAAATGATATGAAGAATTTGGATTAACAAACAATTGCCTTTTTTGATTTTTAAATTTGAGTTGTTTATTATTAAAAACAGCACTCAACATAAAACAGATATGTATTAATCAGTTGATTACGTGTCAATTTGACCTACAACCTGAAATGATAAATTAGCTCATCATTTCAAGTTTTTCAACTCGTCATCGGTTGATTGTTAATTCATTTAAGGTTGGCTCTTTCTGCTTGGTCATCTCAGCTGCACAAACTATAAAAGACAATAGCTCTTAGACTTCTCTTTTTCTATACTTTATTTTTTAAGCGTTTCTTCCTTTGCCTTAAATGGAAAGACAACTAGAACTTTTTTCCAAGAATTTTTTCTTTTAAAATTACCCAAAAGGGAAAATCGACGTTTTCGACGAATGGGATAATAACGCGCGTGATTCCGCATATACAAACAATCAGGTGTGTGCAAGGTGTACTGCACGTCAAAGTTATAATCTAATCACCAGAAAAAAAAAGATATTACTCAAGAAAAACATGTCTATACGACTTGCAAATTTATCCATTTCAAATGCGGACCTTTTGTATATTAAATGTTTCTAAATAGTTAAACCCACCTCCTGTGTGTTATATATTTATTCGTGAGCCATTAGATTATTGCCCATCATTATTTTATTTATATATAGTAGTTTCCACCTTTTTTTTGTCTTTTTTTAAAAAAAAAAATTTCATATATTTCCATCTTTTTCATATGTGCTGTCTCGAGTGTTTTTTGACCGAGAATCTAAAAAATTCCATCCCCTGAAGGAGGACATACATAATGAACCACTTCCTAAACAGCTAGAAGCCAATGCCTTGGTGTTAGTTTGCTTGCCGTTAGTTTGTTTTAGTTTTTCTCTCACGCCGGTCAGCTGATTTGAAATTACACAGCAATGACGACAGCACCGGGGTTCGATTATGCCCCTTCACAAAAACTCAGCTGATAAAAATAAATCTATTTTTAATCTAATAAGACTTTGCATTTGTTGATTATTTTTGATATATTTTTATTTAGGGAACAATGGAAAAGGGACCAAAATCGCCGAGTTCTCCCGGTCACCAATTATACGACCAACATCTCATCGAAATTCAATGTAAGTTGTACATATACCTAAATACTTCTCTATAGATATGACGTAACAATGAAAAACGAAATCAATTCTTATTGGCTGTGAGGGATATAAGACATTTAAAGAAATAAAATGGAAAGTCTCGACCACACAAGAATCAGAAAGAGACGACGACAACTATTTTCTCTCTCATTAAATTGCATCGGATGACGTCGGGATTTTGTTGACACAGACACATGAAGGCACGTTCTTAACAAGGACATTCTCTTTGCCCCCGAGCCAAAAAGAAAAAAAATGCTTATGCTGTGCAGCAGTTCCTCCAGCAGCACTGAACAGTTTGAATGGCCAAGGTCCAGCATCAGTCCAGACTCTCTCTCTCTCTCTCTTCTACTTGACTGGATCCCCCCCCCCCCCCGAAAATGGGTAGAGCCAAAAAAACAACGAAAAAACAAAAAAAAATGCATATAAAATTTCTCTCTCTGCTCAAGCTCAGTGCCGATTGATCTTGCATCAGTATTGGACGCGCGTTTCACCCATGTCCTTTCATTTACAAAAGAGTTTCAACTCGACAGCAAACTTTCTCTCGTCGTCGTCGCAGTTAATAAGAATCGTTTATACTTTTTGAAACATTTGAAAAGAGAAGAAACATTTTTTTGTTAGTGAAAAAAAGGTGTCCAGGCAGCAACAAACCCAAAAGAAGAATCACTTCAACGCAGCTCGCGGATAGAAAAAAAATTTGCATACATCGCTTTAAGGGGTTCATATATTGGGCTCGCGGGCCGCCCTCTACTATATATATTTTTTTTCCCATTTTCATTTCTTTGGCTGTTGGGCGCAAAAATAAAAGACGACGTGGCCTGTTTTTTTAATTTATTTTTTCGCCGACTGGCAGCTGTTTTTTTGTTTTGTTTCGTCGTGCCCGTGTTTCTTCCGTGACTTGATTTTGACACTCTGACGCGGAACGGCTCAGAATTGTGTGTCTACATATACACATCCGGTGTGTTGTTTTGGGTTCTCTTTTTTTCCGCACGTCGAGAGAAGGAACATTTTTGCGCGCGGATTCGATTCTTTCAAATCAGTTGAGTGTGCCGGCCTTCGCCCAGCGTTTGACGTACGAAAAAAAAAAATAAATTTTCGGCCAGTTTTCCCGATTGTTGTTGTTCAATTCCGTACGCAGTGACGAACGGCCGTGATTCGTGTGCGTGAATCCGTCGCCTTGTGGTATTATAATATTACATATCCTTATATATATATTTCTGTTTCGAGCTGCGGAGGAGATCATTTCACGCCCCCGGGGACGACGTTCGTTCGTTCAGTCTATACACAGGTGTGTTTCTTTTTTTGTTTTTTCTTATTTCGCCTTCAGGTTTAAAGAAAAAAAGGTTTTTGTTTTTGTTTTTGTTTTTGGATCCGGTGTTGTTGAGCTACAAAAACCGAATGTTTGTAACACCACAAATATTTTTAAAAAATGATTTTCATCGTCTGCAAGTTATTTCACGATGCGATATTATATCGAGCGTCAATCAATTTGAAACGCCCTGAAATCAGTACCCGACGGATAAAATATTCATCTTGTCCACGGGGGATGTGTTGTACAATGTACAACATTGTTGCCATTTGGTTTCTTTGAAATTCATCACATTATTCAGATGATAATGGCAATAATCTGAAAGGGAGAATTAAAAGAATGACAAGTGATCCGTCTTGCCATAAAACGAAATGTGTCATGTCCCTCAACCACAAGAGCAACTGGTAAAACCGGCAAAATTGTGGGTCGCTCGTGTGCGCACGGCATTTTTCTACTTGATACCTGGGCGCCGCTGGTTGACTGTGTCGCGCCACACAAACGGCCACCACCAACTACCAACAGGAGTAAACACTATGACAGATAGAACGGGAGAATGGTTCAAACGCGTGTGTCCTTTTTGGTAAACAAACTCCGCCAACACGTCGCCTATTGGTTGAGAACCTCTTTTTTTTTTTTTCGTTCGTGAAAAATATTAACAACGTAGTTGTAGAACATCGTTTTTTTTTTTAAAAACAAAACAAACAAAAAATAAAATCACATGAGAAACTTTTTTTTTGTCGGTGGCTTTTGACATGACCAAAGTAATAATAAAAAAAAAAGGTTAAAAAAACATTTAAATTTCTTCTTCTTCGAGGCCCAAAAAATAGAAGCCGGGATTTTCCAATAATAAAAGCTTCGGTATTTTTCTTTGAATTTAAATATTGATTTACTAGTTGGTATTTTCTTGTTTAAAATTGAATTTTTTTTTAAAAAAGAAACTAAACATTTCGCCCTTGAAATGATCCGAGAAAACACACAACACATTTTGAAAAAAAAAGCCGCATGAATCGATAGAAGAATCGAGTTTTCTTAACAATCGATTATTAAACAGTGTTGACGATTCAATTTTTTTTTTCAACGTTAAAGAGAAGGAAGAGAAGTTTGTGTTCCGTGACAGGTGGTTATTTAGTCGAGAGTTCTTGGCTCAGTTTCAGTTTGAGTGCACGGCTTTCAGTGGATAGTGAGGGTAGACAAAAAAGATCATCAGAAAATAAAACGTGAAGAAGACGAAGTTACGAGAATTTCTTGCCATGACGAGCTGATTCGCCATCAGCGACTAGGCGTATCGAGCTTTGTAATTTCACCGCGGCCTACTCGACATATTTGGTTTGACATGGAGACGATGGTGAACTACATTGGTGAGTGGCTTGTTATGATTCAACGAGGAAGGTAGTGATTATACCCGCCAAAACAGACCGCCTCCAGCTGTCTCTTAACTATCTCAACATGGACTTGATTCATAAATTGCAAATGCCAATCAATCTTCTTACCTGAAGGGGTTTTCTCTAATCTTTATTTACTACGCAGCTGTTAGAACCTATTTTTAAACATTCCCTCCATCTCAGACGGCAGTTTTGGACAGCCTTTATTGCCAAACACTGGTTTCGTTGACTCAATTTCAGCTGCGCCTTTCACAGCCATCTGATTGTAACTTTAGCAATTAGCTCAGTAGCTTTGCAATTTGAATTCCCCCTCCTTGACCCAGTCCATTGATAACTTGGAACTAACACCTGGGTGGGAGACATGCCAAATTCACTGATGGCCATGAGGGTTTACATTGCATTTTGGAAATTGGCTACGATGAAAAGCTTTCTCTGAAAGTCTCATTCCCTCTCCATCTATCAAGTCCCTTGTTTGTTTAATTGCGAGCAAAAAAGAAATCCTTCCCAAATAAAGATGTAAAAAGTATCTAATTCTGTTGATTTAGACTCAGCTATACGAAGAGGGCTTGTAATGTGATGCCACTCAGATTGCATTGCTTCAGTAAAGGCTCCTGAGCTATCTTTCCCCTACCCTCCAAAAAATGAGTGTAACCCAAGGAATATCGTGGAACACACTTTCGAGTCCCGTGTTTCGTTCGCTACGCCACGGCGCTAAGCGTGTCAACGCATAATATTTGCTTCGAGTTCACTCTTATGTTACGTCTGTCTTACAATTTGAAAAGATTGTACTAGCAGTTGCAATATCGTATGGCCGGTTGGCTACTGTTGCCCGGGCTCCGTATTTCTTTGCTTGAAAAAGTTACGGTTTTCAAACATTTTCTTCTTCTTCTTTTGACTTCAAGCCTGAATTCTCCATTGACAAAGCCTTTTGCATTTGTCACGTGCAGTGTACTGCTTCAGATGTTTCCCTTCAATCTAAACTGCCATTGTTCATTCGATTCTTTCTTTTTTTTCGTTTTTCAGACGAGCGAGAAGACGTCCAAAAGAAAACTTTTGGAAAGTGGATCAATTCACAGTTGATAAAAGTACGTGGGGTTTTATATATTTCATCTTGAATTATGACATTAAAAAACAAAAAAATCAATTCATCTTTTAGATCAATTTTTCATTGGTGACGGACTTGTTCTACGATCTCCGCGATGGAACGCGATTATTAGCCTTACTGAGTGTGTTGACTGGTCGAACTTATGTGAGTATACCACACACTTTTGTTAAAACCATAATTGTGTTATTATGTTTAATGTCAACAAAACCATTCTCGTTATGATCGATTAATTTTTATAACAGAAACCGGAAAAGGGGCATATGAGAGTCCACCACCTGAACAATGTCAGCTCCGCTTTTCGATTATTAGACAAACACAACGTGAGTATTTATACAATGAACAATCAAAGTGACGCCAGTTTTTGAAAACATGTTGAAAAATTGTTAAACAAAAAAATCACTGGTTCATTCGCTACTAGGTTAAGTTGGTGAATATAAGCTCCAACGACATTGTCGACGGGAATCCCAAACTTACTTTGGGACTGGTTTGGAGCATCATTCTTCACTACCAGGTATAAACAAAACAACCCAAAAAAGATATGCGACGCGCGTGTTCTTTCTTTGTTTTTCTTAAACCTTAACAATCTTGACGTAAACCAGGTACAAGACGTTTTGAAAGGAAGCATGGCTGAGCTACAGCAGTCAAGTTTGGATAAGACCTTATTGAGCTGGTGTCAGGAAGCTACGAAGGTAATAAACCCGCATACCAAACTTGCTGACTGGATTACGGGGAAGAATGTTATTTCTTACGACGCTATTTATGCATGCCATTTAATTTTAATTTTCTTCTTTTCCTCCCATCCAGGACTACGCTGAGATCGCCATAACCAATTTTACAACTTCGTGGTCAGACGGGTTAGCCTTTATTGCCTTGATTCATCGATTCCGTCCAGATCTTTTTGATTATGAATTAGTCAGCCGAAAACCGGCAAACGCACGCCTTGAATACGCTTTTCGCATGGCCAACAAGCATTTAGAGATAGCGCGTTTGTTAGATCCAGAAGGTGAGTCGTACTCGTTTTGCAGGTTTTTTCTTCCATCCAAATTTCCCTTGTTTTTATAACGTCAACGTGTTTGTTTTTCCTTTTGATTGTTTTTATTTTTCAGATGTGAATACATCAAATCCTGACAAAAAGTCAATCATGATGTATGTTATGTGCCTTTATCAAGCCTTACCTCATGCCAAAGTCCCCTTGGTTCCAGCCAATGGTAACAGTTCAACAGAGACAACGACAGGGTCATCCAGCGCTTCGGTAACTGAAACATTTTATTTTTCTGTTATTCTTTTTATTTGTGTTGTTTTAAAAAATAATTTGGGATCATTCTGATTGATAGGCAAGTTGCAAGAGTAGTAGCAACGAACCGGTTGATTTCACGGCCTATCAGACTTTAATGGAAGAAGTATTGGTGTGGCTCTTGGCAGCTGAAGATCACTTGGATTCGGCGACGGCAATCTTTGGTGATTTGCAAAGTGTCAAAGAACAATTCCATAAACATGAAGAGTTCCTACTTGAGTTGACCTCTCAGCAAGGCAGTGTAGGAGCCGTGTTACATGAAGGGGCTCGATTGGTGAAAGAAGGTGAATTAAGTAACGAAGAAGCCGATGAGATTCACATTCAAATGAGGCTCTTGAATTCAAGATGGGACCAATTACGAACAAAATCAATGGATCGACAGGCTCGGTAATACAATTCTTTTTGTCTTTTTGTAATCACTCTTGGAATGTATTGATCTCTTGTGTGCAGCATTCATGAAACCTTGACAAAGCTTCAACAAGATCAGCTAGAAAGGTTGCGTCAGTGGTTGACCGCGACCGAGGATCGTATTTCTCAGTTGGCTGCTGTTTTACAGCCAGAAAATTTTACTGCAGCCAGTCAAATGCTGGAAGATCACCAGTCCCTTCAACGAGACCTGGAGGCCCAACAAGAACACGTTAATGCCTTGTCCAACATGGTCGTTATTGTCGACGAATCCGTCAGTGACAGTAAGTACTTTTTCATAAAGAAAAGAAAAAAACCTTGTCGTCTGATTGATATTCTTCCCTACCTGACATTTGACAGACTGCGCTCAAATGGAGGATCAACTTTCGGCCTTGGGAGAAAGGTGGAGTCATGTATGCAGATGGGCTGAACAAAGGGCATCAGCTCTTCAACACTTGTCAAATCATTGGGAGCAGTTGGAAACGGATTTAATGCGTCTCAAGAGCTGGCTAGCCGCCCACGAACATTCACTTAGGCTCATCGAAACCAATCCCAGTACCGATCGATGTCAAATGATTGATGTCGCACGTCAACTTCAAGTAAAATGAAATCCTGGACACGTTTTCAAATATTCGTCCTCTAAAATGTTTCCGTATTTTACAGTTATTGGAACGTGACATGGAGCCTCATGTTCAGCGTTTGAGCCAATTACAAGACAACATACAGCGGCTTCCTGCGTTAATACATGCCGTCACTGTCAAAGAAAACAGTAAAAAAATCCAGCCAGTTGGCAATTACAAGTGCGTGGATCGATTATTCGCTGACGTGGAAAATTTCGAAGATAGAATTGAAGCTCTGAACGAAATTATGGAAGCACAGAGACAAAGAGTAAGGGTTTTTTTTTCCAAATTCTGGTCTAACCTTATTGACCTAATTTTCCACAATTTCTTTGATATTTCAGTTGGCAAAAAGCGGTGTTGATCTGACCATGATCGTTCTACCCCCTGACATTACAACTTCATTGACAGTATTTGGAAGCAATGACGCAATTCATAATTCTATGAGATTTGAAGAGGTAGCTATTCATTTTAATTCAGATTTACTGGAGCGAAATCATTCTAAAAGTTTCTTCACAATTTTAAAGGAGGCCACCTCAATCAAGAAACGCAAATTAAACTCCGACAAGCGTTTCCAGTTTGAAGAAACGATCAAAGTGGCAACAGAGCATTTAGAGCAAATGGAAATGTTGCTCGAAGGAGATTCAAAATCACAAGACCTTGAGAAGCGTCATGTCGAAAACAAACCCTTATTAGATCATGTCCTCAAATCCGGTCATGTCCTACTTGATGAATTGCAAAATGGTAATGTCGATCAATCGTAGTCATGTCATTAGACTCCGTCATTTTTAACTCATTATGTTTTGCAGAAGCTAGCGAAAGCTTTGCAGTTGAAGACACCATGAGTTCCATTACCGAGCGCTGGCTACTCGTGGAAGAGTTACTGACACAGAGAAGCGCCAAGCAACAGGAAGATGATTGTTTGGTCAAGGCTAAACATTGTGAAAAGGAAATTGACGTAACCCTTAGCGTTGTGAACAAGCTTAGTTGTGTGGAAGAGAGGAATGTAGAAACATTATCTAAATTAAAAGTAATGATATTTTCTTCTTTTTTCTCGCCTTTTTTTTACAGTTATTAACTGATATTTCGTCAACCTTTCTAGGCAATATTTAAAATGACCAACGATCAAATCAACCAATTTACATCACCTGACGTCGAAAGCAGTGAGAATCTCGAAATTACGGTAGAATCACTCAAATCCAAAGTTAATCAATTGGAAACAAGAATATCTGAATTTGAAAAAGGTAAAAAAACAAACAAACAATCTTTATTAAAGTTTAATCTTATTATCGACCCTCTTTTAACAAAAAAATAAATACAGATGTTGTATTATACAAACAACTCCGAGATGAAAGTCAAAGTCTAGACAATTGGATGGCGGAAGTTCAAAACTTTCTTACAGCCGAAGACGTCGGCTGGGGAGATGTTGAAGTCCTTGAGGCTCAGCTTGAACAGTCTAATGTAATTGCACATTCATTACATTCATTTCACTTGTAAGAATCGTAACCATTCGATTAAATTAAACAGGCATTGCAAGAAGACGTAAAAATCTTGGAACCGAGCGTTGCAAACGTCAAGCACGTTATATCATTACTGGCTCCAAAGGTGGACGAAGAATTGTTGGCGGAGATGAACAAAATCAGTGAGCGTCTTGCAACGACATGGATAACCGTTATTGCCGGCGCCTTGCAAAAGAATGGTGTTTTGGCTACCGCACTGAGTTTAACGCGTCAGACGGTCGAAGGCATTGAATCAACTAATGTCTGGTTAAACGAATTGGAACTGGAAATTCCACCACCCGCAGTGATCAATTCGACGTCAGAATTGTCACAGACGCTAAGAAAGCTGAACGCTTTGAAAAATCGCGTCGATTTGAAAACGAGCGAATACAAATGTTTCGCTGAAGCAGGTGAAGCGCAATAAACAAGTAGTTATGCCTCATAAATTCTCAACGTTCTAACCACTAGGTAATGCGGTTGTGGCCAATCCTCTTGTCAATGAAGAATTGAAAGATAACCTCCGCCTACTGAGTCAAAGATGGAACGATGTGTCTGGTGGTGTTCTTGAAAGGCAACGAGCCCTGAAAGCTGCTTCTCATCACTATGGTGAATTCAAAGGTTTGTCGAATCAAGATGGATAATGCTTCCCTTTTCTCTATGCATGAATGGCTTTTCACATCGTTCTCTTTGTTGTAGTTTTGACTGCACAGGAGTGCGATTGGCAAGATAAGTTGGAGAAGAAATTGATGCGTTCCACCACATTGGCCGCTGATGCCGAAGAGATATCGGAAGAACTAGATGTATGCATGTCAATAATCAATATCTACGTATGTGAGAGTGAATGGCGTTGAAAATGATTCCTTTTTTTTCTAATCGAAGGACTTGGAGAACTACATGAAGAATCGACCGAAAGCACGGATATTGCGGATCGAATCCATGGGTAGTGAACTTGTTTCGCTGAACATTATGACGGAATCAGTAGGATCCGAAGTCAAATCCCTGACTGATCGTTGGGCTACTCTCGAAGAAAAGGTATCTGACATTAAATCTAATTTCTTTAAGCTTTTGGCTCGTGTTAGTGATTATAGTTTTACAGTACGTTTATTTTTTAAAACTGTTCATTTACTGTGTTTATCATATTAGCGTTTCATTCCCTGTGGGTCTGGAGACACGATCTCTTACATAAGTAATCTTTCAGAATAATTGAATTTCATCTCATGTAATTTGAAAGGCCAAAGCGAAAGCCGAGTGGTTGGAAAAACGCGTCCGTGGGGCACAGCAGTGCGAACAACGGCTGGTTCAATTGCATAGTGCCATCAGCTCAATCGATGCGGAGCTCTGCTCATCCTTGGATCAAGATCTCTATGGGGACGAGCTGCCCGAACTAAGCCAGGTAAATGGAAAAACTAAGCGCATACTGCTTATTTGGTGTATTTTTCTCATAGCCCGACTCGTTTTCCGATATTTGTAACAGCGTCTTAGCCAAGACATCGCACAACAAGAGGCCCTCCTATCTGAAATTCGCCACGAGGAGGAAGACTACGAGGCCGAGGGGAGAAAAGAAGCTGCCAACCGTCTCCACGAGCAGCTCTCCTTCATCGAGGTAAGCCAAATCTAACCATACACTATCTGGGTTGGGGCTAAAGCTCTTTTGTCATCTTGTGCTTCAATCGCTTCAATCGCTTTTTCTTGCGCCACATTTTTCAGGCTACACTGCAAGACGTCAGGAATAAGTTTCGAAAATTTCAAAATCCGTCTGAATTAGAACCGCGACTAGAGCGTATGCTAAGGGTCTTGAGAGATCTTGAGCAGAGCATGTGTTACATTGAACTGGCTTCCGACGATTGCGAGGCCATTGAAGGACAACTAAACAACTGCATTGTAACCATATTTTCCCGCTTAAAGCTTATCTCTCAATTTTCTCATAACGCGACCATTGGTGCTATTTTTTCCCCCGTTTTATTATTCAACAGCGCTTTTACGCTAGTCTGAGCGATATCAAAACTGAGGTGGAAGCAGTTTTGCGCGAAGGCCGCCAGCAGGTTGAAGAAGAGCTGGTGGAGGATAAGCTCACTGTGAGTGCAGAGCTGGATGCGATGAAAGCGCTGTACAATCGAGTATGGATTCCCGGGTTTTCTTTATTACATCCACAAAATGGTAGTTTCGTCAGCTCATAATATTATTTTTGTTGTTGACCATAGCTCGGAGAACAAGTGGCTATTGCTAGAGAGACACTGGAAAGGGCTCTACAGCTAAGCTATCAATTAAATTTGGACCTGAATTCTATGACCGACTGGCTGAATCAACTGGTATCAGAGATCCACAAGACAGAAGATTCCTTTGTAGACAACAACCCGAATTCGGTTGAAGAAATTCGCTTTTACGAGGTAATTCAAATGAGTTTTTCAAAAAGGCTTATTCTCCTGTTAGCAGTCAAGGGGAAAATTGATTATTTTAAAGAAAATTGATTTTTTATTATAGAAATGCTTCGACGACATGGTTAACAGTCAGCCCAAGATGGATAGCATTCGAGACAATTACGGAGCTTTCTGTGGACTCTGTGATCCGAGCTTGCTTGAAATGCTTCGTGAAAGAGTGGAAGACATCACGCAAGAGTGGCAACGCATCGAAGAGCGTCTTAAAAACAAAATCGTCAGTCTCAAGGTAAACAATTCGTTTTCACTTCAGTCGCTTTTTGTTTTTCACCTTTTCATTCAATAATCCTCCTTTCATGTAACCGCTTACAAAAAGAAAAAACACAAACAAAACCCGACAAAACAAAACAAAAAAACAAAAAACAAAACAAATTAATGCGTCGTCGTACGGTTGTGGTTGTTGTGTCTGTTAACACCAGTAATGCTAAATCTCCTCTCCACCTCCTCCGCTGAGCGATGTCTATAGAACTGAAAACCATTTGCTTCGTTGTGTGTTTTGTTGTTTTTGTTACTTCTCGGGCTACTGGCTATCGTATCGCCTCTTCACATTACCACAGTGCGGCCCATCTCATATTTCATTTTTAGATAGTCAGCCACTCGTTCACCGACACAGCTTTTTTTTTTATCGCATCCTCTGCTATGTTTTTATTTTAGTTGTTTAACCTTTTTCTCGGGGATTCGAGTCGGTTTTTGTCGTAGTGCTTTTCGGGTAACCAACAGATGCTCCTGGGGGAGCATTGCCCAAGGTACAGCAGTAGCTTTTCGGTTCCGGTTGACAGTTAACAGTTGAGAAAGGATCGACAGTTTACAACAAAAAAGCGTTGGTTAATGCAGGGCGAGTGTGACCTTAATCATGGCGATACTGAGGAGACTGAAGAACCTTCGTCTCCACGTTTGCCGCAACAAAATCGGAATGCCGATGTGCCCGTCCGCATGTACCGCAGCGTTGTGTTGACATCAGTCCGCCAATTCACCGATCCCGGATCGCCCACCATACAAAAGACTTGTCTGGAATTACCAGCATCACCGACCCTCACTGAAGATATGGACCCTAAAGATCTCAGCATTGAGGGAGAAACTGAAGAGTCTGATGCAGTGAAAGAGGATGAAATGGATGGCCCTGGACGATCTGCATCCGTAGACACTTTGGGCTACTTTAATGCAGCCTTTGAAGATTTTGACGAACAAGAAAAAGAGGCCTATGAACATGAGAGAATCAGCCCTAGCAGAAGTGGCCTGGAAGTCATCCGTGGTAACGTGGAAGATTTCAATGAAGAGGATGAAGAAATGATGATCGATTCCACTTCGTCGTCCGATAGTTCCAGTGAGTCGTCTGAATCTGGCAGCGTCAAGAATCTAGAAAATGCAAATACTGAAGAATACAGGTTACAAATTCTTCAACTGGATGAATCGTACGTCGTTGAAGTCAAGGCAGGCAATTTACCCAGCCCGGAGTTACCGAGCATGGAGGTCTTGAACTCTAGACCCATCACTCCGGATGATTTCCTCACACCAGACGAAGAGGCTTGGACGTACCCTACAATAACAATTGATGAAGAAAACCAGAACGTGACCACTGTCGTCGAACGCGTGGAAGAGGTAACAACCGTCCAAAACCAAGTGACTTTCGAACAGTTGGTTATTGAACGTTTCAACTTTGAGAAACTTCCAATCTCGTCTCAGGATTGCATCGATTCTCCCATCAATACTGGCACTCCTCCTTCCACACCCGCAATGGTGGAGCTGAATGCTCTTTTTCAAGCCTTTTCAAATGCTTCCGCTAAGAACGGTGATGTTGATCAGGAAAAAGTCTCACTTGTAGTAGAAGAAGTCCATCTCGAAGATTTACCTCCTAAGACTGAGGTGTTGGAGCAACCTGATGTTGTAGAAGAAGTCGTGAAAGACGTCCAGCCTGAATTTATTGATGCGGTTGAGGTAATTAAAGCTGACGATGTTGCAGCAATTGTGAAAGAGATCGAGCCCGAAATTTTTGAAGATCCTATTGAAGTAATGGTCGTTGAAGTTGACGAAGATGTTCCAGCTCATTTTGATGACCAGCTTCAAGTGTTGGCAAATTCTCGCAGTGTAATAACTATTTCGCCTCACGAATCGTCTGATAGCAGTTCCTCTTCCTCGTCAGACAGCGACGATAGTGAAGAAAAA
The DNA here is from genome assembly GCA_030770115.1 of Daphnia galeata. Lineage (NCBI taxonomy): Eukaryota > Metazoa > Arthropoda > Branchiopoda > Diplostraca > Daphniidae > Daphnia > Daphnia galeata. The sequence goes on from CM061117.1 coordinate 10,921,227, forward strand.
GACATTCCTGTGACTCAAGTTGTGGAAGAAAACCAACTTAAAGTTTTGCCTCCCGTTTATGTTAAGACGGAGGGAGTAGTTCCAGTCGCTGAAAACATTGAAATTCAAGTTTTGGAAGACATCATTGACATCGTTGACGCCAAAGAACAAGACGTTACAGCAATAGAAGATGTTCATGATCAAGTTGTGGAGGATCCCATTGAGATGAAAGTTGACGAAATTGATGACAAAGTTCCCGTTATTGAAGGTGAGCAACCCAAACAAACGGAGGAACCTGTTGAAATAAAGGTTGATGACATTGACCATGCAGTTCCAGAGACTGAAGAACTCCAAGATATGGAGCAATCTGTTGAAATGAAGGATAACGAAATCGTCAACAAAGCTGCAGCTATTGAAGATGAACAACCTCAAATTATGGAGGAATATGCTGAAATCGAATTCGACAACAAAGTGTCTTACCTTGAAGATGAACAAGTTCAATTTTCGGAAGATCTTAAACAGGTCGAACTTCAAATTGTCCAAGAAAAAGCCGAGCCTCAAATCATCCAAGAAGAAGCCGACCCTCAAATTATCCAAGAAGAAGCCGAGCCTCAAATTGTCCAAGAAGAGGATAAACCTCAAATTGTCGAAGAAGAAGCTGAACCTCAAATTAGGGAAGATCCTCTTGAAGTAATTGTTAAAGCTGTCGAGGAAATAGTCACAGCCTTAGAAAAAGACCAGCCTCACATTTTGGAAGAACCTCAAAGTGAAGTACAGACAGAGTCATCCTCCAGCGGTTCTTCTGTTTCTTGGAAAGGAGAATTTGAAGATGAAATCCCCACGGTCTCTGAAGTCTGTCAGTCACAAGACTTACTTGCAGTCAAAGAAGTCGAGGAAAAACAGGTTCCTCCCGTTGAATATCCGATCGAGATCGATGAAGTTAAAGAAAATGATTCTGTTGAAGTCGACTTTATTGAAAAAATAGATCCTATTCAAGTTGAAAATGTTGAAGAAATCACAACCGAGAATGACGACCCACTTGACGTCACGGAGGAACCTTCTGTTGTTGACGTTGTCATGTCCCGTTCATCATCAAGGAGTTCATCGTCGAGAAAATCATCTTCGTCTAAAAGCGATATGGTAGATGAAAAATCCCCAGTTGTTGACGACGGCGAAGACGTTCATCTTCACGTTGTGCCCCCCATCGAGGTTACAATCAAACAAGTTGACAGCCAAGCTCCAGTCACTGAACAACTTCAGAATTTGGAGGAGCCAATTACGATCGATGATGTCAAAGAAGAAGAAGAGGCAGTTACAATCGTTAAATATGAGCAGCTTCACGATGCAGATGAACTCTCAAATGTTGACGTGGCCTTGTCAAAAACCGTTTCGTCCTCGACCTCGAGCATCTCTTGCTCTGAAAGCGATAATGTCCAAGAAGAAATTCCCGTTGTTGAAACCATTCCCGTATTGGATAATCGTATTGAGGTTGATGAAGGCCCAATCAAATCAGATAGCACAGAGATTATAGCAGTTTTGATTGATGGTGAAAAGGAAGCGATTGTTCTGAAGTGTCCACTCGATCAAAATCCTCCGCTCGAAGCGGATCTTATTTCAAGCCAGACAGGAAGCATCCTATTAGATTCAAACGAATTGAGAGGAGAGGATGCGAACGAGTCCACACAGCGAAGGCTGTCGGTCAGCAATGTCAGGCCGCCACGTAAAGTCTCGCGTGACGAAGGGACTCAGACGGACTTTTGCGGTTACACTGGCCGCTTGCATGTTTCTACTGTTGTCCAACCGGCAGAGCTCACGTCGATAATCCAACCCCAAACAATCTCCCCATTGCAGGTGGAAGAGATGGCGACGACGACAGCGGCAACATCAGACACGGAGGTAGAACCGCCAGCAGCAGTGACGACGTTACAGGAAATCGATGCCGATTTAAATCGTTTGGTTGCTTCTATGGAAGCCACCGAAGAGGTTTCTACGCCAATTTTAGATGGTGAAGTCTTTGCCGCTGTGGCAATTGTTGCCGAGTCCAAAACCAACGAGGACGTCGACAGTTTCTACGGTAGTGACAAGGAGGTAGACAACGAAGTGGTTTTCTCACATACCGATTCATCATCGAGCAGCTCATCTTCGTCGGAAAGCGACATCGAACCGGATCAAACTCAACAGGTAAAAATCAATTTTTCAACGAGTCAAAGCTTTTCATTTAAATTTTTTATTCTATTTTTTTTTCCTTAAAAAGCAGGAAAAAGAAGAATCACCCGTTAGTGTTGTGCAAGAGTCTCCTCTTGACAAAGAGATTGCCGCATTCAATGCGGAAGTGAAGCTTATGTCACAGAGGATCGATGAAGTCAGTGCCAAGTTCTCACCATCTTCGCCCAATGATCTCGAGGTCAGTAGTGAATAGAATCGACCAAGATCGATCAATCATGATTAGTTTGCCTTTTTATTTTTTTGCAGAGTGCCGAAATGGAATTGTCTCTATTGGATCCCGACGTTGCGACGCTCATCAGTCGCGGCGATAGCCTAGTCCTTCAAGTGCAGAAAGTGGACCTGGAACGTGCTTTGCGCATTAACACGACCACGGGTGAATTGCGTGTGGCCCGCACTGCCCTGAAAGCCAGCAGCGAGGTGACGAAAAAACTCAAAGAATTCTTTCATTATTTTTCCATGTCGAGCTGAATTGGATTTCAAGAGAGTTGAGATAGAGGAGGCGAGCAGCTCAAGTATCTGTCAACATTGAGCCACGGAATAGTTATGGAATAGGAGGGAAATGGACGAATGGTCGAGTGAAAAGGAGAGAAGAAAAAGAAACAAAACGAAACGGGATGGGGATGGAGTGCGGCGGTGGGGTTCGGGAGGAATAGAGCCAGTGGGGGCGGCCCGCGTCGTTTAATGTTCTGGAACGTGTCTGCGGAGCGGGTTGACGTAGTAAAAATAAACCTCGTTTTTCCCAGCTTCGGTCGGACGTCAGGAGGGAGCAGCAGTAGCCGAGAACAGAACCGTTGGTGGCTAGTTTACGCATTCCCGAAATAGCGGCAGTGGAGGTGGCGGCTGGTTGGAGTTGTAGGAGGAGTTGTGCAAGATGAGTCGAAAGAGCGAAGCGCTCTCTTTCGTTATTCGCTCTAGGCGATACGACTCTTTCTGATAAGCGGAACTCGCGGGACCCCCACCACCCTCCTCCTCCTATACCCCACAAACTGATGTAATGTGTTCCGGTCGTATACGATCTCTTACCCCACAACAACAACTACTACTACTACTTCCACCACCACCACCACCTCCTCCTCCTCCTCCTCCTTTCTCTCTCGTTTTCCAAGTTGCCAGAGTCTGTCACAAGACATTGTACAGAGCTACCGGTAGCTAGAAGAGTCTTGTTGGCCCTTGTTTGTGTGTCCGCGGTGTAAGGATTTCCCGGCTGCTGTTTAGGAGGAGCTGGCTGCTCCAATGTGAAGTGTGTGTCGAATAGTGAACCGCCACACAGCGCGCACTAAAAGAACAAGAGAGAAGAGGAGGGTGAGAGAGATAGTATAGAGAGAGAGAGAGAGTGAAAAACAGTTGAAACCAACCGCAAGCAACACGAGCAGTTTCTACGAGAGTTTTTGGTTTCGCCACGCGCCAGCGCACGAGGTCCATCGAGTTTTGTAGTGTTTTATTTTCCTATTCCTCCCTTATATTTAGCCTAGCTCACGACTCTTTTTTTTTCGGGGTTCTTCATTTGTTATTTGTTGTTCTCTTTTTCTGTACCTATTCAATTCTCTCTTTTTCTCTCCATTCTCTGCTCCTCCCTCCCTGATGATTCTCTTTCATTCTACCGTTTTCCAACCCTCCCGTATTGTTTATACGCGGGGGAAAAAAGCCGTCGCTAGTCGTAGAGTATGCTGGAAACCTTTTTATGGCCGTTTTTCTTCTACGTTTTGGGCGTTATGTGCCGGACAGCGAGCGAGTAGTCCGGACGTTAGTTGTCGAGTAGCGTGGCCGTCCCACGTTTTCCAGCCGTCGTGATGTGGTACAGTTTGATGCAATCGGAGCAGGTAGTGCCTAGGGAAATGATCCATCTTGTTTGTTTGTACAGTATGTGTGTGTGTGTGCTCTTTGAAAGTTGATCGCCGGCCAAGAATGCCGGTGCCCATTCTATGCTGCCTTCATCCGTGTGTCAACTCTTAAGACTGGCACCGTCGTCTCTTTTCTTTTTGTTCTCTCCTCCGTTGAACGAGCCTTTTCTTTTCTCTTTTTTTCTTTTGCGGTTCGTGTCAATCGTCGTGCGGCATTCCTCTCAAAAGTTTCGTTGGTCGATAGCTAGCAAAAGCCGTGAAAAAGAATAGCTAAGAAGGGAATCAAAACAAATCTTAAATAGGGTGGTGACGGAAGCCTGTCGATGGTTGGAGCAAGTTCGAAAGTTGTTCTCTCTCTCTCTCTCTTTGTTTTTTTGTTCCTTTCTTCTTCTCACGCAAAAGGGATAATAATTAGAACGAGAGTGGGATTGAAAAATGAAGCCTTTACAATGTTGTTGATTTTGTTTCTCGTTCGATACGTTTACGTTAAATGTTGTATGACAGGTGCGGCGCCAACGTCAGGTGGAACAAGAGCTGACTCTAAAGGACTGCCAAAAGAAGACGGAACAGCTGCAGCTCTGGCTGGCCAATATCGCCCAAACGTTGGATCACGTGACGCGTATCAACGATCAATCTCAAATCGAGGTAAATCTCGGACGATTTGAGAATTTGAATAAGTCAAAAAATCCAACCATCGCTATACAGTTACACAGTACGGCTATCGATTTCTCGACCATACGACTTTCCTGCTAAACGGATACAATAGCCGAAACAATGCCTCGTATTTCTTTGAGTATCGTGAGTCGAAAGATAGCGTGACTGTATCAGCTTATATTCCCCTCTGACCATTGGATAGTGTGTGTATGTGTGTGTGTGTGCGGTGTCGGTTAAACCTGACCAGCTAAGCAGGAAACCATTGGCTGGCGGCGTTTTTGTTGATTCCTCCTTTCCTATATAGTACCGTGTATCATTTGTTAAAATTTTGGTTTCTTTTTTTGTTCGCCCGTTTGGCTTTTTCAGTCGTTGGAAGAAGAGCTCAACCGACGGCAGAGCGATATTCGCCAACTGACAGAAGCAGCCGGGAAGTTGAAAGAGCAGCAAGTGCTTGAATATCAGGCATTGATCAGTTCGTTGACGATACGCTGGCAGGATCTACAACGGCAATTTGTCGATTTCCAGACAAAGGAAACGTCGGCTCTCGCTGCCGATCTCTCCGACGACATGGGCGGACCAGATTTCGTGACTCGTGTCAACAAACTTCGAGAAGCTATCGCTTCCGTCTCGCGCCAGATGCACAGTCCACCTCTCAATTTGAAGCACTACGAGCAGCTTAGTGGCCAAGAAGACTCCATCAAGGTATGTATAACTATCCTTGAAAGGCCTCGTTTTCCAGATACTTTTCACGTTTTTCACTCTCCTTTTGATCTTTTATAAGGTCGTCAAGACTGCGCTTTACACGCTCAAGGGCGATGTCGATACTTATAATCGCGAAAAAGACGATGCCGTCGAAGCGGCTGAGGCCCAGCAGCAAAAGGAGCAGATCCAACGAGTCCTGGACAAGTTGAGAGAAGAATGGACCTTATTGAATCGGACTTTTGCCGAGAAACAAGCGTAAGGAAAAAATTGGGAGTAAAATGGGGATTGAGGGATGGATGTGGACCGATATTCAATCATCCTTTTCAATTCCCATTTCTAATTTGTGCTTTTACTTTCGTCCAGTCGAGTGCATCAATCGCAGACGACATGGCGTACACTCCACGCCGACATGAAGGATTTCGAGGATTGGCTATCCGGAGCCGAATCGTCACTGATTAACCTGCAGAGCGAAATCCACAATCGCTCTGAAAGGAAAGAGAAATTGAAAGAGCTCGAGTCCCAAGTGACCGCCCGTCATAAGTAATATCCGCATAGAAGCTAACCATTCATAGTGCCTGTTGTTTTTGTTTGGGTTGTCGGCCATCAGTTCGGAAGTTTACGAGCTGATCTACGACCTATTTCTAACGATTTCCTGTTTTTTATATTTTTCATAGGGTGATGAGCAACATAACGTCGACATGCCGCGAGGTGGCCACCGAGTGCAGCACTGCCGATGCTGTCCTACTGCGAGAGAAGCAGGATATGCTGGGCAAAAGGTGGAGGTCACTCCTCTCCGGACTGGCCGCCGTTCGTCAACGGTGCGTTTGTTTCTTTTATGACACTATCGATCTGATACACATAACGTGACGACAGCAGGGGGCACCACCCCTGTAAACGTCTAGTCACTTTTTTTTTATTGCGTTTCTCTGACGTTAAACGAAACAAAAAGAAACACCCAAAAACAAAAAACGAATGCGTTACTCCATTTATAATGGCGGTGGATATATAATCAAATATGAATGACGATTCGATTGTACACAGGTTGACTTCGCTGGATGGAAGCCCCTTACCAGTTGCCAAATTGACTCCATTAGTCATGTCACCACCGAAGAAAGGTAATACGTGAACATGTGTGACTTGATTGTTCTTACATAGAATTGCTCACCGATCGGATTACAAATGACAGATGAATCGTCCAACGGTTCGGAATCGGATCTGACAGTTCACAGCACAAAAGAGACGCCACCGACGACTCCCAGCACCATTGTCGCCAGTCTGGACAAATCAATCTTGCAGGTTTGTGTCTTCTTCTACTACTTACTACTACTACTACTAATCTTTTTTTTTTTGTCTGCCTGTCATTCCGTGTTATGATTTTGTCGTGTAACGCACTTTCTACTTGGCCTTATTGTAGATCCGCGATTGGCTTACGGTGTTGGAAACGATGCTGAAACAGCAAGTGGCCATCGTTGGGGATAGCGACGATGTTCTGATGCTCCTAGAGAAACAAAAGGTCCGTTCTACTTGTCTTATTCTCTTTCACCCTCTTTTGACTCGTCTTCTTTTGTTTCTTGTGTTTTGTTGTACACACGCCGTAAAAGACTTGTCTCCAGAGAGATGGACTGTAAAAAAAAAGAGGTCCGCGCTTGATTCTCTCGTCCATTAGATTCCGTTGATTGGCGTAGGCTCAATCAAGTCTCAAGTGCTAACGTATACGAGAGAACAGCAGGGTCCGCGCCAAGAGAGAAGGGGTGTCGAGATTGATTCGTCGATGAAAATGTTCTGCGTGTAATAAGAACATTTTCTTTTTCTTCCTTCCATCGGGAAGTGACTGCAGGCAATTCACATGTCAAAATCGATTTCTTTCCCCCTTTTTTCATCTTAGTTTTTTAAATTATCTCAAAAAAAAGTATGTGGGGGGGGGGAGAGTTTCTTTTGCCCCAAGTTTTGGCGTTGTGTAACAGCCCCTTTTTCTAAAATCAGTATAGGAAGTGACGGAGAAAAGTCGATGTTAACAAGTTTTTTCCGGATCTGAGACATCGTTTACGATCCTGATAGGAAAAAAAGGAACAAGGAACAAGACGAAGAAAATGGAAAAGAAAACTTTTCTTTCCTACTATTTTTTCTTCTTCTTCTTCCTGCTCCCCAACAATTTCACAGTCTTTCCAGATGACTTTTGTGTACAGACAGACACACACACAGAGAAGTATATAGGAAAATGGGCAAACTCGGAGCATGCGTATAAAGAGTGTAGCGGAGTTGGGTCGGAGTAGATCCATCGATACATACGGCTGCGTTCTCCTCTTTTAACAGCCAACACCGGCCCAAGACTATAGTCTGTTCCCGTATCCTCATCTTGACGGTTTGATGTCGTCTGGCGGAAGCGGATAAAGCGTGTGTGTGTGTAGACTGTGAATTCGACCACGACGGTTGACCGTGTTGGATGGTTTCGTGCGCTAGGGCTTTTGTCTCTTGTGTGTTTGTGTGCAACTACAACCGGATTGTTGACTTCGCTTTTCGTGAGACAGTAATCAACCAAGCGTACAAATGTCGGGAATAAGGGGCTCGTGGCAACCAACAGGGACGATCCAGCTGCGGTTCAAAGTGAGTTGTGCAAGGCAAAAGAAAACGTTGTGTTTTTGTGTTCGCAGTTGAAATGTTAAGTCTTCTCCGTGCCAAAAAAAGAAAAACCAAACCAAACCAAAAGCTGATGAGATAAAAGGTTTTTACGTAGCGTCACTTGCAATCCCTGAAGCCATTGTAAAGCTGGATCCATTTTTTTGTGTGTGTTTTGTTTTTTTATACGTCGCTGTCAGATCAAGTCCAACACTTTTTGAAAAATGACTGTCGCCGGCTGGGAAAAGTATATATCGTCGCACGAATTCTAGACTACACAGAAGCCTATATAGAATGTCCCCCCCCCCTCTCTTCCTAGTACTTTGATATTGTCTCCAATGAAGTTGGAAATCCAGCTCACGTCCGTGCCCAAGTAGACACGAAACATCAAGGGAATAGCTTTGCAGTTGCAGGTTGTTTTTTAAACATACATATTTTTCTTCTTCTTCTTTTTGGAGCAGCAAAATTGCCTTCATTTAAGAAGGGGAAAAAGTCCGCGTTATAGCCGTCGCCGTCCCTTTTTTATTTCCCGTATTGTGTTGACATTATACTACGTATGGTGTTGTATACGTGCCGGTTACCTGAGTACCTGCATTTTTGTTGTCGTCTGGATAGAAGAGAGCGGTTCTGCGTTGTTGTTGTCGTGCCAGGAAAGAGTGTTGACTCGTTGTCGATGGTGGAATGTGACAGAAATAACAATGCTTTGCTAGGAAAGTATAACGAACGAAATGGATCGATACAAAACAAAAAATGCCGCTCCATTTTCATTTTCTTTCACGCTCGGCTTGGTTGGTGTGTTCATAGTAATCAATAATTTTATTTCTTTTCTTTTTTTTTTATTCTTTTGCCTCATCGGTAGAACGTCTTACGAGAACTGGAGCAGAAGAAACCACAATTGGACGAGCTTGTCCAAACGGCCGAAAGTATTAAGGATGGAGCACCGCCCACCGGCGGCAAACAATTACCGGCACAAGGTAAACACGAATATTTCCTTATTTTTTTAGTTTTTAAAACCATCGACTACGTCACACCGTTCGTCATTGTATACGTTCAAAGGATTTTTTTTTTCATTTTTGTTGTGCACTCTGGAAAAGGGTTTCAGATTAGGTTGGGACATTTCAATTTTTCAAAGAGAAAATCAAATTTTAACCTTTTTCCTTTTTAGCAGATAGCCGGCTTCTACGCCTCAAATAATTGCTTAGCTTGATCAATTGAAAAAAAGCTTCTCCCTGTCCCCCTTTTTACTTATTCGATGAGACTGGAAAAGGGAACAATGTTGTTGCGTGACTGTCCCACCGGGCACTCTGTGTCTCGTGTCCCCCTTCTTTCTTTTCCCATTTTCACTTTGATTCACCCAAATTTTCAGATCGCTATTCATTGAAAATGGTTAGGAGACTGCGTATGTGTAGATGTCCATGTCGCTTTGTTATCTCATCGGTCAGCACACTCGGGACTAGGACCAAATCCAAAAGGATTTGTGTTCCTTATTATCTCTTTTTTTCTTCCCCTTTAGCTTTCTCTCCTGGTTTGAGTTGAGGGGCCGTTAGCAACGCCCGAAACGACTCGGTTGGTCTTGGGAGGTCGTAGTAAAAAGAAAAGAAATATCAGGAAAAAAAATCAAATAAAAGTCGCTGCGTGCAAATCGACCACGGGTCATCATCAGAAGAGATTGAGAGACTTGCCGCCCAAAGCCAACAGCACAGTCCAGTGTGTCCCTGCGAGAAGGCAAGCACATAACAGAGAGAGGGGTGGGGGGGTGGGAGACGATGGAGCAATCGGATTAGCTTACACACACACGAGAATAAGGAATCTGATCATTTCTTTCTCTCTTTTTTCTTTTCTTGGGATCTTTTTTTTTTCTTATATGTTGTCCAGCTTCTTTCGTCCACTTGCTTGCCCGACCGACTCTTTCTCCTCCCTCTTTCTCCCTGTTTTCATCCATCTTCTCTTTTTTCACTGCGAGATCGAACATTCCCCTTTCGTTTATACTGCGTCACACAAGAAGAAAGTCTAGTGATCGTTCAAGCTGAAATTAGGGGTCGTTATCAAGTCCCCGGCTCTCATCTTCTCTTTCCTTGGCTGGTTCTCCTATCGTTCATCTCATTTCTTACATTTCTTCTTCGTCTTATCATCGCTGTTTTCATTCTAATGATGGCCATCTCAACAAGAATTGTAGCTAGAAAGTAAATCTAGAGCAATATGGTATTGATCCTCCCTCCGTCCCTATACGTTTGACGTCGCCGTATATGCCAGAATGGTCACGAAAGTGTTGGTGAAACTCGACTCGTCCCTTTGACAATGAATACAGGTGGTGACAGGTCCTTTGAAAAGGAGAAGCTCTAGATGAATGAAGAAAATAGATTTGAAACCATCGTAATTGTGTGGGCCGATGAACTTTGTCGAGTATTCGACTAGTTCAGAATCTTAGAATTGAATTGATATTGGGTGTATTCGAGAGACATTCAATCGAGCGTTCTCCGAGCTTTGTATAATTGCCTTTCATTACGTTGATCTTCTCTCCTCTTGCAAACGTTCGCCCTATACTATATAACATAGCCCTTTTGCTTTTATCGTCGTCTCTCTCCTTCCTCTTGCGCCTCGCACCGCTGGAAGATGGAATGGCAGGGAGTATATCGAATGACGTCTCTCTGATGTTTACCATAATAGTGCTCCGGGGATTATATCGATTGACAAAAGCCAACAGAAAGAGAGAGAAAGAGAGAAAAAAATAGAAAATAAAAATACAAGAAACAGCCGACGTGTTCCAGTTATTTGATTCTCATTTTGACCTATACCCATATAGCCCCAGCTGGTGGTCTTTCCATTCGACAAAATACAGAAACGCCAAGAAGTTCTTCCGCGCTGGATGTAGGGAGGTAAAAAAGAAAAGGAGGCCACGTCTTTCCTGCATTACTTTTTTTCTTTCTTCTACTTGGCCTGGCCTTTTATTGAATGCTACTCGGGCGCTTTTCTATCCAACCAATCATTACAGATATAGAGTTGATATCAATAACAACTATTGGTTAAAAGAGTCTCGTACGCCCGCCGAGGATATTGCTCGCTTAATATCCATCTAGAACGATGAGATGACATGGTACAAAAAAAATAAGGAGCTCTGTAGATGAAAGTATGTCGACTCAATAGTATAGTGGGTGGGTGGGATGGGCAGTTATTTCACGGATTGATGTCAATTCCGCCACTAGCTTATACTACCTCGCTATCTCTCTTGACTTTTCCCCACTCTACCCACTCCTTAGAATGCAAAGGGGCCTCCATCACCATGTCCTCACAGACTACTAGCTCTCCTAAGCTATTGATTCTTGTGTGAGAGGCTTTGGGGTGACATTCTCAGCTCTTCCGGCGCACGAGCTGAGTTATTAGCAGACGTCCCCTTTCATCATCCGACTTCCTCTTTTTACCTTAACCTCGTTCACTCTGACGGTAATGAACTCTCTCGCCCACCTTTATTTTTCTCTCTCTTAAAAGTGATGAAAAAATAGTACGAAAACAAAAAAAAACAAGACCGCGACTTCGTCTTGACTTCCTTCCTTCCTTCCTTCATTCATCTCCTCACTCCGTCGATCAATTTCAATAACTTTCATCTCTTTCGAGAAAAAGGATTTCCATGTTTGCCCTCTTTTATTTTCCTTAGGTTGAAACCAATTTTGTTTTTATAATTTGTTTTTCAACTATTTTTTGTTTTTGTTTTTTATGATTTTGGGTTTGTGTCATCAAGACATGACGTCACTCCCACCATTACTCTACCACCTGAGAACGTGCTTAAGAGGTAAAAAAATAAAAGAACACGAAAAACGTGATGTCGAGGTAAACACGCACGGTGGTTCTACTGCAAGCTGCATCGAAGTTAACTGGTAGTCCAGATTTTCGTTGTGTGTTGCATTCTATTTTCCCGTTGGCATGACGACTCGTTATTATGTTAATTCACCAACATTGCATGCAATTGCGGATGTTTTTATTTTGAGCCTTTTCTGCGTAGTTGAATAACATTTGATTGGTTCTTTTGACGGTTTGTCGACAACGAAAGAAGCGAAACTTTCTCTATTTTTATTTTTTTAACTTTTACTTTTACTTGCTCTGCGGTATATAATGAGACACCGTCGCTGCTTGCGAGATAAGTTTCCTTCCAGCTACTACTACGTCATAGAGAGAGAGAGAAAGAAGGAAAAAAGTTTTCGTCCAATCTATTCACCCAACGAATTTTTTGGTTACATTCGTCTCGGCAACAATCCCGTCAAGCTCCCGAATGTCTTGCCTGCCTCCTCCTCCATATTTACATTCAGATTGACTGTGTGGTGTATAGAGCAGCTGGATTATGTGACTTTTGAGTCTTTTTGCTCTTCTACTCAATCTGCCCTCGCAATGCAACTTGGGAATTTCCTTTTATTCAAAGTAATATTTAAACTATTTATTTTGCGTCCCGCTTCTCTTTTTCTAATCGATGGCGACAAAAGAGACTTGTAGGGCCAAAATACAAGTAGGAAAAATCACTAGACTCTTCCGTGCCCCGGGTTCCCTTTTTATTTGAAATGTATTTATCTGAAAGATAATCAAGTTAAAAGGGGGGTACCAAACGAGTCGAGAGAGACATCATTTGATGTTGCTTTTTACTCGCTCAAAGCAACGAACATGCAAAGACTCTTTACTCGAGTCGTTACTCGAATTTCTCGTGCAACAGTCACGCTGTAGATAGGCCGCCGTCACATACACAAAAAAAAGGGGAGAGTTTTTGATAGGATTTTGCACTAAGGTCTACGTCGTTGCTCTTCGTACCACGAGGATCTAGCGGTGAAAGAATAGTCCTACTGTTTCGGTATTGTGAATTCTTTCTCTCTTTATTTTTTGTTGTTGTGTAGGATGGGGTGGATGGGTGTTTCTGGGGGAAGAAATATGATGACAGACTTGATGGAATCAACGAAGCGACAATTCCTTTTTTCAAGATGTTGTCGGTTGTTTTTTCTATGAACTCGAACCCGGATCTAATGTTGCAAAGACATCTAATAGTCGCGAGCGTGAGCGGGCATAAAGCATTGCATTTTTGAGAGTTGTGAGATGGATACACGTAAAATGGGGGGGGGGGCTTTCCAGGGCTCTCTCTATTTCCCCGACGATGCGGAAGAGGAATTTATTAACAATAGCTTCATAGTTCGTCGTCCATTTGAATTGCGCTTTCATGTGTCTCTTTTGTGGATAGTAGTGGATTCCACGTAGTAGACACACACACACAAACGCAAACAACGCATTGTTGTTTATTTGATTATCGTCAAATGTTGGTTCCGGGACTTACTCGGCTCTCTGCTCGACGCATGATCGACGACGCATCAACAGGATGAAAAAAAATAAGGATAGAACAGCAGCAGCACAATGTGTGTACCTATTTACTATACGGCCTCTCTTCTGCTGCTCCTGCAGACCCGACGCTTAGACGTCGGTTTTTATTTTCCTCGTTCCCTGTCCTCAGATCTAGGGAATTACGTTGAATAAAAAAAAAACAACAAAAGAATCTTTGGGTAGAAACCTTTTTCCTATTTTCTTTCCGTGTTTTTTCTTTTCTTTTAAAAGAAAACGGAAGAAGAGCATTATCATGTCATTCAAATAACGATGTAAATCTTTCTCCTTTTTTCTGTGTTCTCTGTGTACACACGCGGCATGGGTGTTGACAAAAAGACAACGTGAAAAAAAGAGGAAATGCTTTAGAAGTGGAGATGAAAAGAGAAGAAAAGATCCAACCAATAAAGGGACATTTTACTTTTTTTTATTTATTTATTTCCTCTGTTGGGTCATCACCGACCGGGGAAGTCGATTTGGCAATTTCCTTTTTTTGTTGGTATCTTTCTGAATATGTCTTATTGTGTGTGTGTATCAAGCGATCGCCGCTCTCTTTTGTCGACCGTAATACACGGCGACACACTCGACTAAATATCGACCATCTCAACCACTTTCTCCTCCTTTCCCGTGATGGATGCAGCACACACACAAACACACGAGATGAATGAAACAGCAGTTGTTGTTACGCAGTGGGTCCCCCAACCGGCGGCATGACGTCTGATCCGTAGAGTCCATCTATCACGAAATGAAATAAAAAAAATAGGAAGAAAAGCAATCTTACTTGTCAGTTGTGAATGCCGTGGTTATCAAAGAGTTGATGATGTAGTTTTATTAAGTGCTGGACGTGAAGAAAATGTTGAACGACGTGTCCTACAACTGAATTGACAAAGTTGAAGATGAGGGCGTGTGGCGTACATGGAAAAAGTTTATCTTCTTTTCCTTTTCTAACTCGGTCTCTCTCTATCTTCTGGTGGACAATTCCCCGATGCTGAAGAGTCTCTGTCCGATATCTACTAGAGAAGGAAAGAAAAAGAAAGAGAAACGAGTAGAGGAAAGAGAAAGACCGGGTGTGTGATGGCAAAACAGGAGTGTGTGTGTGTGTACTAGAGAGAAGACGTATTGATCGGTTTCTTCCACTCCCCGTGTTACTACAGTAGTACGACCACCACCACTGCAAGTAACCTTCCCTCCCTTCAACCCCTCCTCACTCCCGCGCTCGTTTTCCTCTGGCCGTTTAGAAACATCCTCCGGAAACTACTATTATAATACTGTATCCGTAGACAATTTTGCGTGTTTTTCTCTTTTCTTTTATTCTTCTTCACACGTTGAAAGGAGAATACTCCGTTACTGGGTTCGCAGTTGGGATTCCTCCACTGCAGGAGGAATCAGCTGGGTCGAGTGCGTATTACTCAAGTGGTCATTAGTCGACTAGTCGTTGAATGATTTAGATGAAGGCAGCGAGCTCCGAGCCTCTTGTAATGCATTATGTCCAGCATGAGTATTTATAACCCATCCGCTTGTCTCGCGCGTGTGTTTGTGTTGTCTTGTGTTCCGATGTATTCCGACAGTCGACAGACGGGCTTTTAATCCGTCAATGAAAGGAAAAACACGCATTTATCGTGCCAGTGCCAGTGAGAACGGGACCGGCTGCGTGCATGGCGACGCCATCTGGCGGCCAGACTTGTAGTTACCTTGTGGTCACCAGTTTCAAATCAGGAAAAAAAAACGCTACGTGAATTATATGAAAATAATAATAATAACAAATAACAAAGAGTCTTCCATTCTTTTGTTATTGCAAATGATTCTAACAAAATATTCTTCTTCTTTCCCCACTTTTGTATGCGCAGTGAGCAAACTACGTGAACACTGGGAAGAAACAGCCAGTGCCGTGACAGCTAGACGGAATCAACTGGAAGAATTATTGACGGATTCGCATCAATTCGAAAGACGAAAACAAGATGTCGACCAATGGCTTGGTCGAATGGAAAATCGACTTTCAAAATTGGCGCCGGTTGCCGGTACTGCCGATTTGATTGACACTCAACACCGCGAACAAAAGGTACTACTATTATTACTCAGAGATTGTTTTATAATTTATTTGATAAATAATTTGACTTAATCATCGTAACAGGTCCTTCATAACGAGATCCAGCAATACAAGTGTCAAGTGGAACAATTGACTCAATTATCGGACAAGCTGGTAACCAGTTACCCGCACGATGACACAAGCCGGGCAGTCCGTACCAACGATAACCTCTCTCAACGCTATTCAGTTCTCCATACGGGGTATATTATCATTTGTTTAAATATCTATTGAAATACCACTTCCTACTTTCTTTCTTTTTTTCTAAATGAAATGAAATGGAACCAAACCCTCCCAAAAACTCATTCAATTTATTTTATTCTAACAGAGTGAACGCAAGAGGACGGGCCTTAAATGCAGCGATGAGTTCGCTGCACAGTTTCGACCGATCACTGGACAAGTTTATGGCCTGGCTATCGGACACGGAATCGGCGCTGGAATCACTCGAACTCGAACTGGACAGCTACGGACCGGGTGTCAAGACGTCTCGCGAACGGGTCCTGATGCAGCTCAAGGTAGGAATTTCATCCGTCACACAACATCAATTTCGAACTAGTAGTACCGTAATAGAGTGAATCAACAATTGAAGGCACATCTCACTCATTGTCAGCCGCTGGTTTTCAAGAATGTGTTTGTATGAAGGAAACAGGAATGAGAGAGTGAAAGGCTTGCTTGAATCTGACGTCAAAAACGACATGGGGAATCTGGTCAAAGCCTCATGAGGCTTCTTTCTTTCCTCTCAGTTACTGGTGTTGTTTGGCCGAAACAAAAAAATCAAATAAAGAAGAGAAATGATGATGGACGATCGAATATAAATAAAGAAAGGGGGAAAAAGAAAAAGGATCGAGTTCTTTACCTTCTATCCAAAAGAAGAGAAAATGCGTCCGATCTTTATTCTTCTTTTGAGCGATTATTCACTCGACACTCGTCCACAACTACATGGATATAGATTCTTTTGACTGGACCAAACCCGCTTGTTTGTTCCCGACAGATCTAGTATCTGGGCTTTTAGCTGTCATTATCGATTTTTCTCTTACCATCTCTCTCTTGATCCTTACTGTCAAGAACTAACGACATGCTTTCTGACAATCGATGTGATCGCTAGAAAAAAAAAAGAAGAAAGAAAAAATCAGAGATTTTCCGTCCGGCTACCATTCGGTCCGGGATTTATTCTCTTGAAAATTTTGAATGTATTCATTTTCCCTTCTCTCTGTCTATCTCTTTTGTCGCAGCGTTTTGTAGTTGTACTTGAAAATGAGTCAATCAACAGTTTGCAGCATGCGAGAAACGATTGAATGGGTAAGTCGGAAATGCGCAAAAGTTTTCGAGAGAGTGGAGAGGGGGACGACAAAAAAAAAAATATCCCAGTAATGAACGAAGCGCTCCAGTTCGATGCCGCCGCTTCGTTCGTTAGCCTAACAATTTGACCTGCTACTTCCAATTATTGCGATCTGGTTGGTTTGTCACTTGTTTGTCTTCCGACCTTTGGAGATAACATTCCCACAAAAACACAAACACACACCAAAAAGTTTCTTATCCGCACTCTACTAGTTCTCGCTAAAAGGTTGCAATCGATACCACCCACAGCCCCCCCCCCCCCCCTAATTGACCCCTCCCCTCAGCACCTCTTGAGGTTGCCATGTCACGTAACTATTGCGACTTGTGGCTGAATCCGAGCCGCGTTATTCCATCCGTAAATAACTATTTTCTGGTTGGAACCCGCACCAGTTTCTCGCTAAAGGGGATGGGTTTCTTTTTCTTTTTTTTAATTTAATTCTTTCCTATTGCCGTCCGTCCATCATGTTATCTCTTATCTGTAAATTGTTGGCTGGCATTTGTAAAACACGGCCGTCAAGTGTTCATTTTGAAAATGGAGGAACATGACTGTATACAAAAGAGTGGAGTGGCAGTGGGTCGTGCTCTCTCCTCGTCTGCCGCTCCTGCTCCTGCTCCCCCTCCTGAACCCTGGACTACTCCATCGAGAGTTTCTGTTTAACGTCACGAAAAGATATCGAGAGTGGCGTGTGTCTGTGTGTTTCTCTATTCCACCGGATACAGGAGCGAAAGATCCTAAAGTCAAGAACATGGAATGAAGAAGAAACAAGGATTTCTCTTGTTGGTGTGTGTAGGTATAGAGAGGAGGAGGAGGGGGGAGCAACAACGCGCGTCAAAACCGCACACGCGTCGATTCTCTGTGCCATCAAGGGGATTCCAAGAGAGAGAAAGAGAAAGTCCTTTGCCGATGGATCTTCTTCTGCTTCGTCTCCTTCTTCCTTTTCTTTCTATTTGGAAGAAGAAGAAGAAGAAGCAGTAGCAGCAAAGAGGACAGGAATCGATGGACGAGTGTAAGATGCGAAGAAGAGGAGAGAGAAAAGTTTTAGCAGCGCCGACGCCGCGTTCACTATAGCCGTAGCCGCCTGTGCGGAGCAGAGAGACTGAGAGAGACTGAAGGTTTGCTGGAGAGAAAGGAAAAGGATTCCCAGTCGTTCTCCGGATTCGGTGATGATCGTGTGTGTTGCGTTTCTCTCCAGGAAGCGGAGAAGTAAGTAGTTTGTAGGTAGTCAGGTGCGCGCGCGCTCGTCCCCTGGTGTAGTGCGTGTTGTGTGCGTGTTTTGGTATCGTTTATGAATGCCGCTACTGATGAAACATCACGTCACTTTGGGCAGAGGAGGAGAAGGAGCAGGAGAAAGAAATAGTGACGGAAGAGGTGCCGGATGCGAAATCATTAGAGGACGAACTCCTATCATATTCCATAGTGAATCCGGATCGGATTCATCTTCTTCACCTCACGGATGTTCATCAATAGATAAACAAACGAGTCATCAACAGCGACAGCGGGCAACATCATCCCGTCGACCGCCTCCCTACCGCACCGTGCCTTTGCCTTGGCCGGAAGGGTCCTCAAGCGGAGACGGGAAATCAGCCGCACATCCGGCACCCGTTAGGGCCAGATCGGTTCCCCCTAAGCCGCCGATTAGCGTGACGGCCAACACTGGGAAACCAGATAGACCCAAATCCCTCCATCAAGACTTTGTTGTCAATTCCAATTCGACCCAGTCACTGAAAACTCCACCGCTGGTCTCCCAGCCGACGTATCCGTCTCCGCATAATCCCCATTGTTATCCACTACGTCCGTCAGTCTCTGCATCGGCATTCCCACTCAGCGTTAGCTTGCAGTTTGATTGTTTATCGCCCGAATGGTCCACTTCTGATGTACCTGTGCCCAGTCCAGCACCGGCCGAGAGGCGACATTTTGTTAGGCCGTCACGAGCGATCCAGAACCAACCCAACAATAATTCTACCGCTCCGATCCCTCGCTCTTCCAGCGTTCCACGAGCCCAGTCGCCGTCCCGCGGTGCTCTTAGTAGCGGCCGCCATCCTCGCCCATTGTCTCATCCTGCTGGAACGGTCGGCTCTCAATGGGCTCTTAGCTCTCAGCCGACCGCCGAGTTGAGAAGCCACGAGAATCTCTATAGTCGAAACACGGCCAGTGGCTTGTCTTCGCTGACCACGTCTCGAAGTCACGGTCACCTGGATCATCGCCAACGTCATCAACAGTTTCTTGAACCTTTCGGGCCAGGAGCAAATCAGCGTTGGCCTCCCAATTGTTTGAACGGTTTTCAATTGGGTGCCACTCCGGCGCCGGCTCCTTCTCCTTCGTCCACACCCAGCCCATCGTCCCGCCCACTCTCCCACCTGCCTAATGACGCCTTGCGAACAAATCATGGAATCCGGATGCTGGAAACCAAGTTGGATCTTTACGTGGACATCATGCATGCCCAGGAGAGATTTGTCCAGGTATCTCATTTCTAGATCCATCCCTAACTCCAACTGACGACTAGTGACCAGTCCATGGTTTATTGTTTCGATTGTTCCTCTCCCGTTGATTGGATGGAGAAGAAAAAGGAACAAAAAAGAAAAAAAAACAAAACACTCGACGTTATTGTCATTCTCTCATTGCCGCCCTCACGCATACACTCAGCGAAAATAATAAAATAAAGGGAGAAATTGGAGCGCTATTGGTTGATACTGTAGCGGAATTTCTATCAAACGGATGTTAAGAGGGGTGTAACCAAAGAAAATAGGATGCCGCAAGAACTTGAAAATGAATCACTTTGGTGGACGGGTTCAGGTGTACGAGCTACAAATTTGGGGTTCCTTTTTCTTCATCCCACTGTACATCTGTCTGTTTTCTCTCGTATTACGAATACCTTTGGCCATGCCACGTAGGTGGATGATCCGATTGAAATGGATGTTACTGGAAATCCATACCGCGGAGCTTGAACGCGTTGAATACAGAAAGGGGACTGGGTGGGGGACCAGCACAGACATTTTCTTCCGCAGCTCTTCGGTCCGTTTGCCGCGTCTCTTTTTCTTTTCGTTCCCTCTGAGGGAATATATATCTATCCATCCATATATTCCAATAAGAAACGGAATTGAAAGAGAGCTCGAGTTATATTTGATTTCTTCATCGTATTAGTATTGTATACATACACTTTGGCATTTCCATCATTGCGGCACGTTAGAAGAACGGGCCAGTTGATCCGTAAAATGTTGTGTGTGTGCGGGCCTTCTCCGTCTTGCTGCTCTTTCATCACGTTGGAATGCAGTTGCCGTGGAATATCGTGAAACGCGGATGTTTTACGAAAACACACACGACCAACTGACAGGCGTACAGCCACCCACCGCCAGCATGCATGTAGGCTTGTTGCGTGTTCTATCTTAGTCTGGCTCTGTGATCAAAAGAATCGCTTGAGTCTCGGGATATGATGCCTCGGGATATTGCCCCCACTTTGTTCAGAGAAAGAGAGAGAGAGAGATAAAGATAGAGAGAGCTAAGGGAGGGAAACCTTGTAAATTGATTTGTGCATGGCAGTCACTGGGCCGTTTCTTCATGTCATTCCAATTCCATTCTCTTCTTATATTCATTTTCATCTTGTTTTCTCCCCTTTTCATTATTCGCATCCAGTTCTTTTTTTTTGTTTTGATCCTTCGGGATCAACACCATCAGCGCATAAGTCGCTCAAGTATAAACACACGACGACATTTGCATTGATTGTATCACAAAATGTCAACTCATTTTCCTTTCGCAAGACGTCTGCTGCCAGAGGTAGGCACGTACAAAGGGCTCGTCCCGTCGTCGTGATCGACTTTGCACTGTGCATATTCGTCTTGTTAAAAATTGTTGTCACTTTGACTGGACGCCTTTTGGCTTGAATTCTCAATACTCAACGATGTAATTCCTCTGAACCTTAAATTCTACTACACTGATAAGCAAATCAATCGTTTACTCTATTGATTTGTTTTCCCGGAGCCAATTGGATTGTTATCCGGATGTTATCTACTTGATGGCCACTGAAGAATATTAGCATATTGCATTGAAGGTGGTGATGTCGGTCGGTCGGCGGTACACATTTGCCTAATGGAGATGTTTTGTCCAGACAGCGGAGCAGCCAATGTCTAAAATTGGAGACGACTTGTAGTAGTGGTACAAGTGCACATTGTGATGGTTCAGAGAGTAGCAAACTCTCTGAAAAGTCCTTGTTATCTCGACCCGTCGTTTTCTTTCGGAAAACGAGATCCCTCGACGAAACGTAGGACCCACTTAGGGTAATGGCCAGTGCAAGCCCACTATATATTCTCATCTATACATTTCTCTCTCTCTCTCTCTCTCTCTCTTATGTACATGCCATAGGAGAAGGAACCTTGATGTTGTTGGATTGGAAGGTGAAGCGTAGACTCTCTCTTTAACGCCCAATTTTTTTTTCACCTAGAAAATATTGAGCGCCCTTTTCAAATTTTCTATAGTTTTTTTTTTTGCTTCTTTTTTTTTACCATCCAACGATCTACTTGAAAGATTGATGATCATTGACTAGGATTGCGCTTTATTGTTGCAGCAGCATCGCTAGCACCTAGTGTAGGCACCTTCGATATCCCCCGTCTCCGCTCGCTGCATTATTCATGGAATGGCTAAGATATACATTGTGCCAACATTCGAGCTCCTCCAACTCGGGCTCCCGATCCTTTAGAAAGGGGTTTTTTTTTTTTTTGTTATTTATTTTATTTTAGGTGTTCAAGCTTTTACTGCTATTCTTAAAACTCCTTCTGTTGCTGCTGCTTTGCCGTTAGATACTTTGCTGTTATCTATTGAAAGTCAATCTTTTTTGTTCTCTCTCTCCTATAGGCCACGTGCGTATCTCATGAAAATCTCACGAGTCTATATGTATAAGTACTAACCTATCGTACTCTTATGTATGCAGTCGATTGTCTCTGCTATATTCTCCGTAAAGTTCTCTTTGGCATTGGTTATTTCATTCCGTCTGTTAGAAGACAACAGAGAAAGAGATCGATCGAGCAAAAAAAAAAAGATTGTGCCAGACGTTATCTGTTTCCATCTTGAAGTCTTTGATTGCCGGTCAAAATACCTTTCGCTGGCTCGATTGATGTTTTAAAAATAAAAATAAACGTAGATATAATATACATAAACAGTTGAAATCAGATATTTCAATCTCTGTTTAAAAAGAGGATAGCCCCAGGAAGTACTATTGGGTGGGGGCATCTCTTTGTCGGTTTGCTACACAACATTGCCTTGTCTTTCAATCGTTGAAAACGTTTGTATTTGTCAATTTCAATTATTGTAGTAGTAACATTTGATATAACAGTGAAGCCAGAGGGTCCATTTCATAGATAGGATTCAAATCTATTATTTTCCGACCATTTCGGGTTTATGCAGCGTGTAATGCATCTCTCTTTCTCTCTCTCTCTCCGATATGTATATATCCTTGTTGTTGCCGGTCTATTGGAATAATCATAACGCTACCACTACAAGGTAGACGCACACATTGTGTTGCTTCTCTTGTGCACTGCAGCGTGCCCTTTGAACGCGGACGGGCAAGAGAGAGAGAGATTCATCAGTTGTTCGGAGAAGGGGGGAGATCTGCTGGACGGACCTACCCTTTACGTATCATTCTTTGTTGATGATTACTCCTTTTCACCCTTGGTTTGCTTGCTCTCGGTGCTGCTGCTGCTGTTGTTGTTATTGTGTTTCTAGTTATTATAGTCGTAGCATCCTATTTAAGGTGTGAGTGTACAGTCTAAGAGATTGAGAATGTCAATCACGCGCTTGCTCTCCTCGCGCTTCAATGGGCCTCCTGATGAAGGAGGCAAAGCTCTTTTGATGGGCTTCTTCTTATTTATCTTATTTTTTTTTTTTTGCTTCACAAATTCCCAGAGCCGGAAAACTTTTTCGTGTCTCTCTTTGGCCATTGGAGTAGTCTCCGTTACGAAAAAGTTATCCACCCCTGGATAGTTTTGGATGCTTTTTTTTTTACCGATATCGCCGTCTTCATCGTTGCTAAAGTATAGAGTTTTGAGCAGCAGCAGCTTGTAACAACTTGTACATAAAATAGACTGGCTTCCTTCCCTTCTGCTCCTTGTCACATTGACCTACTGATTATTTAGCCTTTTCTCAGCATGAAACTTTCCTCTTGATTTTTAATTTGTCCGCTGGATGAACAAGAAGATTGGAGGAGAAGGAAGGAGAAGTGAAGCGAATTCAACTGGAATGATGTGATTAGGGAGCATTTCAATATGTGTTGCGTTATCCATTTGGGTGCGGTGTTATACTAATGTTGCTGTTGCCACTGCAATCTCACTCAACAACTCATCTCGGTTTTGGTTTTTGCCTTGGCACCTACGCCATTCACTTACGTAAGCGGGATTGTGGAAGTGCTAGCTGTTTGCTACTGCGAGGAAAGCAGATATCTCTCTTTGAATGCAGAGGTACACGGTGGTTGGGCTGCTGGAGACTCTGCCGCCGCTTTTCTCTCTCTGATTGATGAACATTCGCTTCGAATTCGTGGAAATTCTTCGTCGCTCAGGTGACATGGAGAAAGTTTCTCTTGTCTTTCACCAACTTTGCTCTTGTAACTTTGCTCATTCTCTCACTCGGAAGTTGTCTTGCTCGTTCATCTTGTTGATATTGGAGTTGTGTAATTGTGTCTGATTTTTCTCCGCTCTTACAGTATGTGACGACGATATGGCTTGATTTCAACTCCAAATGCCTCACTTGGTTTATTGAAATATCAGACGATTCGTGTCATTTTAGGTCTGACTGCCAAGCCGGAATTTGACTTGTAAGTTAGCTTACAAAAAAAAAGGGCGGAGGGAAGCAGAAAAGCTTCTGCGTTTCGGACGAACAATTTCCTCCTTATTTCCTTTCGACTTCCCACGCGCATTTGATCCGTTTCTTGCCCCGTGTCATCGTAATCTGTGCAGTGTCAATCAAGTCGCAGTTCTTTACTTAGCAGCGCCGCTTGACATTGATTCCTAGACTAGACTCAAAGTTATTTTATTTTCTTACTCTTGAAATCAAGTTTAGTAAAAAAATTTTTAAGTTTCTTTTGTCGTCTCATCTTTTCCTCCTGTATTTTATTTACCTTCTTGGAGTGTAGAATATTGCACCAAGTTCCCGACTTAGCTTTTAGTGTTCCAACTTGAAGAATAATGTTTAATTCAAAATAACCGACCGACAGACTTGGCTCGTTGGTCTTTATCATAATTCAATCTAGTTTAAGGCTTGGCAGTTGGGGTTTTTTAGTTTCTCATACAGCAGGTCTCTCCTTCTTTGTCGCCGCCTAGCTTTAGATGTTTTTGTAGCTGGATTGCCCGTATTCTATTAAAAAAAACAGAAAAGAAAAAAAAAAAAAAGAAAATCCGGAGGAAAAATAGAACGAAAAGAAATTCACGACGGGGAGTAGTTTGGCGCGTGACGGAATTAAAATAACAACGGCGAACTATATTCGCTCGATATTATAATATATTGAATAACTTGTTGTCGATCTTGGCCTATCTGAAAATCCAACTTTCTCTGATGTTTTTTTCCCGTCTTCATCATCTACTTCTTTTCCTTAACCTTGTCAAAGCACGAACGAGAGAGACTCGACAGTAGACGTCTGCTGTAGATAGACAACTCTTTTGTTTTCCGATTTTCGGGTAAGCTGAATTGAAACGATCGCCCCTGCACCTAGAAAAAGAAAATAAAAAATGTGAAGAGATTCGATTGATCGGATAAGGATTCTACAACTTTAGACTTAAAAACGAGCTGATTTCACTCGATTCTCTCTCTCTCTCTCACAGGGTTCTATTTCTTCCCTGAATAAATCATTGGCCAAGGAAGTACAGTTGTAAATCTACAATTTATAGCTACCTTGAATTCCTGGTTCTGCTGGGCTTTCACGCGTTTCTCCAAAACTGTCACGGACTGATCTATTTTGCATGATCTCAACTGCTACCAACTGTGCTGGCTGACACATTTTTTATATTTATTTATTTATTTATTCATTTATTTTATGTTTTATAGTCTCTATTTTTTCCCCCTTCTCTTTTTTTTTCTTTGAAAGATAAGCAATGGGCGAGTATTGATCGTTTTCTTCCTCCCGGCTTAATTGGATTTGTTTCTAGTTGAAGGCTTTTTTATTCGTCACGTTGTTGACATATTAGTAGTTGTATAATATACTCGAATGTTCATCGATGTTCATTGAATATCCGATTGGTTATTTGGTTACGCCATTTGATTGACCTTTTCCGGTTCGTCGCTAGCGCAGGGTGGAGTGGGTGGCGTTGGCCTTACCCTGGAGTAGTTGTTCCACCAAGAGAAACTCGATAGAGCAACGCAGTACGCCGAATAAACGTGGCAACCAGCGCGTGCGAGATATAGCCCCCGTGAACTAAATATGAGTTCGTTAAGTGAATTTTCCTGTTCTTCCGCCTGCGCTCATCCACTCTCGTCGCTCTCAGTTTCGATCCCGCTCGCTTTACTTTCCGCGTTTCCCACAAACGCTTGGGCTACGACAAATTATATCTCGTGCGCGTTTTGGGTTGGAGAGTTTTTTTGTTCACTGCCTCAGTTCAGCTCTCTGTGTCCTGCCCCCAAACTACATATATACGTATGCGGGGTCAGTTTGAATAAATTAGATGAATCGCTATAATATATTTGAAAAGGATTTTAGAAAAAAGGTCCAGTTTTCCTTTGGATAACATAAACTGCGGGAAAGTAAATGAAGAAAGTCGAAAGTGACACACACTGGCTTGTTCATAAATCCGGAAGCCTGTTGTCACAGAGGCTCATGCCCCATCTCTAGCTGCACTTCCGACGCCCCCCATCCCCTGTCAGCGCTGGAAATCCGCCTGCGTCCTTTTACCCAGACGAGCGTGTATCAATTCATAGCGACTAAGGAGCGCAGAGTGAGGGGGAGCTTAAGCAAAAAAATGTTGTTGTTCAAGATTTCGACGGGGAAAAAAAAAAGGAAAATACCTGTTATGGTCCATTGGAAAAAGCTTAGGTGGAAAATGGGAACGGGCAGAGTTTTGTGATGAAAAGAAGAGCCTGGGAGAGTGAACGTTACCGCATGTATATATACCGGTAGTGGATCAATACAGTTTTACAGGTCCAGCTGTCGGTTGGTTCACGTCTCCATTTAGTTGTGTACATATGTCTGCTGGCGTAGTGTTCCGTGTGTGTTTACATGTGTGTGTGTCCTCTTTTCGAAATTAAATGCGCGCCAAGTTGTCTTGTGTTTCAAGAAGACTCTGTGAGAAGGAGAAGAGTGTCTTTGCCTAAATGATGGCGCAAAGTTTCTTCAAAAACAATTGCGGCGGTCGCCGTTAAAGTTAGTAGCTCGCCAAGCTCGTCTCATTCGGCTCTGTTCTTCTAGATTGTAACGTGTAGCACACAGCGAAACGCTAGTCGCGGATACGAAAGAAAAACATTTTCAATTTTATTTTTCTCTACTTCTTTGGTTTTGTTTTTTTGAAATTTATATGGCGCATGTCGCCTCTTGATAAGGAACCTCCAAAAAAACAAACGGCCAGAAATTTTTTTTTTTAAATTACAAAATAAAAATGGCGTGGTCTATTGCGTTTTGACGGCGACGTTTTACCGCACAAAAATTTAAAAAAATAAATAAACAAGACACGACACAAAAAAATAAAAAAGATGAACATAAAAGGCAGCGAGCGCCCCGCGGATATCGTTGGTATCGGACTCTTTGCGATGTATTTGGTCGTTGGCTATTGATTCCCTCCGTCGTCTTGGTCGTCCTCTTGTGTTGTGCGTGTATTTAAACAGCGTCTTTGTCGCAGGATACAAAGCTAAACTAGACTCTTCGAATGCTCTCGGGGAAAAATACTACACCGCATGTCTTTCTTGTGTCTGTCTTGTCAGCCGTTTTTTTCTATATTTTGTTTCATTTCTTGTTCTTTTTAATACCCGACGGCCAATTCAGGAGTAGTAGTCTCTGTATCTTGTTGAGGGGTGGTGGTGGTTATCCCAGGCGGCATCCTACTTTTTCTTTTTTTCTCTCTCCTTTTACCCGCATGTTGTACAAAAGTCATTTGTTTTCATCGGTAAGACACGCCGGAAGAAAAAGAAACTAAAAGACTTACACAAGATCTTCTCATTAAAAGGAACTTTCTGGTATGAAAAGAAAGGTCGGCTAACCTTATAGTCTGTGTTGCTGCTGTGTGTGTTGTTCATCCTCGATCCTCTTTTGGGAATTTTTGTTTCCCAGTGAACACAGAATGTGTGATCCGTATAGGATGACTTGCCGAACTAACGACAGGCCATTGACTGTGAACGTTTTTTTGTTTTGTTTTTTGAATCGATCGAGAAGAATTTAACAGACACTTTGTTTTTCTTTTTTTTTGTTTATTTTTTCCCTTAACGTTTCGAGCTTTTGGGTGTCTTCACGAGGCATTTTCAGGCAAACCTTATTTGGGCTATGACTATATGCGAAATGCTAATGAAATCACCTTGTCTCCGGGATCAAAGGAGGACGAAGCAGCAGAGTTAGTGGAACACACAGCAGGAGGGAAATAAGAGAGAGTATGCGTAAGAGAGAGAGAGAGAGAGAGAGAGAAAAAAAGAGATTGAGAGAAGAAGAAGACTTTGAGAATTCAACGAAGCACATTCTAAAGCATCCGGCGAGTCCGAAGAAGCACAAGTCGGAAAAAGACACATGAGCAAAAGAAAGAGAGAAAATGCTGCTGCATCGATCGTTGTTGTCGTTCTTCTTGGTCGCTTCTTACTTAGCTGTTAGTTCCCTCCTACTTAAAACGCTCCTGTGGCATCTTGTCTCTCATTTGGAAGGGATTCTGATCCTTGCCTCTCGTCTCCTGTGGTTCTCTTAATCTCCTTCTAGTTGTCGTAGACTTTGATTCGATCGCCATTTCGATTTATCTCTGGACGGTCAAAAGAAGAAGACGTCGACAACGACGACGATGTTGTTATTTCGCTGGCGCTTTTCTGCTGACGCAGATGGTTTTGGCCACAAACGTGAGCTATCACCGCTAGATCTGGAAGCCGTGCCCAAGAACCCCTGGCCAATGCAAATGTGAATAAGAGTCTGGAGAATAATAAGAGGAGCTAAAAAAGAGCTACAAGGAGAAAAAGTCTAGAGAGAAAGAAAGAAAGAAAGAAAGAAAGAAAGAATAACAACCGATGACGTTCATTGCGGTCTCGCTTGTTCCACGACTTTTTAACACTCTCACTCGGAATTGGTATCTTTTTGGCATAGTTCTTTGATGCCTTTCTTGTGTCGTCGTCGTCGTCATCCGAAGGGTCGACGACGGAAACCGTTGGGCTCCTCGTCGTTTTTTCTCGCCTCTTTCTTTACCGGTTCAATCTTGAAACGTGGAAACTTGATGATATCGTTTTTAACCTCGTTGGAGACGAATCCCAGTTGATAAAAAAAAAAAAACTATCAACGGATAATTTGAATACAACTTTTGTCCTTTTCTTTTCTTCTTCATCATCATCGACTGTTCGTCCACGAAATGTGACTCAAATCGACCGGTTTCTTCAGGAGAGGGATTTCGTGACTTGTGGACCATGTTCACGAAATCCGTCGAAAAAGCTTAACGAGCAGCAGAAAAAGAGGGGAGTAAACCGCCAACCGATGGCACTGTGGTGTGGGCGGGAGTAGTGCCATCCATTCGACATTAGTCAAAGGATTCCCCAATGACCTTGCGCATATAATAATGAAGAAGGATGTGTCTATTTTTTAAAAAGAAGAAATATGTAAAGAAAAGAGAAAGAAAGAAGAACTCTCATGTTCTCTGTCTTCGTTCCTCTCTGGTCCTTTGGTGATTGTCACCCACTTTGACTTGACTTTACCAACTCTGATCCCAACGAAAAACGACAACCGTGATAGTCTTTTCACATCACTCGTCTATCGCTAGTTTTTGTACTTGTTTTCCTCTTCTTCGTCCCTTTTCAGTTCGATTCTGATGGGAAAGGAAAGAATAATTTCAAATCAAAATAAAGAAACAACAAACAAACAAAAACAAACCGTAGCAAAACCACATATGACAGAAAAAAACAAAACAACAGATGAAGAAGATGATGATGATGTATGGATTATTCTTGGTGCTTGTGTGTGTGTTGATCAAAACCTGAGTCACCACCGTGAATAGAGTGATGGCGTATCGGAATGGATAGCAAATGTATGTATGTATGTATGTATGTATGTATGTTTTTCTCTCATTCCTTTCTTGCCGTGTGTGTGTATCAATAGACTCACGACAGCCCGCGGCCGTTGACTCAAAATAACGGCCAGTAGAATGAAGCTCAGCGGTAAGCAAAGCAAGCAAGCACACGTTCATGGCATTTTGTAGTTACCTTGACCGGCCCTTGTATGGAAGAGGCCAAGGTATTGAAGCAGCGGTAAGAGGTAGTATCGAACCTTTCATCCGAACCTGTAGGGAAAAAGTCGAATAGAACAAGAAGAAGAAGACGATGTCTAGACGACGAGTTGTGAGGGTGTGTGTGTTTTTCAGTCGATTGCGGTACTAGCTTTAATACGCACGTCGTCCGTTCGGTTGTGTTGTCCGGGTGATGGTGGTTCTCCGTTTTCCATTGAAGAAAGGAAAAAAGGAAGAGAAAAAAAATAAAAAATAAAGCCCAGAAGAATAGGCTACACCATTTCTGATTTCCGCTCCTTCCGGAAGGGAGCGGATACCCCTGGAATGATCCTGTTCAGTGGTAGTTTGTGGCTTTGTTATTGTTGTGAGACGTTGTCGTTGTCGTCGTCGCTATCGTTACACGTTCCATAACACGTTTTGACAACCGGTGAACAGCAACAACAACTGTAACATGGGTAGCATTTCTGGTTTCGTCGCGCCGGCCAGCGAAATGGCCGCCGGAAAGAGCAAAATTGAAACGAGATGTTCACCGCGAACTCGACGGGCGTTGTTGCTCCGCAAGCGATTGGCTTTCATACAGACGATGGGTCGTGCCGACGCTCGTTTTGTCCGTTTTGTTCACAAACTTGTTCGCTTGATACGGGCCATTGAGAAGGTTGTTTTTCAATTTCCTCGGCTTTCGTTGTTATCTCCAAATGGTTTTGATAAGTTGTCCAAAACTAGATATGAGAATGTTTCGACTTGTCATTCATATATGTCATTTTCAATTCGATTGTTTTTACAGGAATTGTCGGTGGAATTAGATGGGCGACGTGACGAGCAAGCCGGACTGGCCGGTGCGGGACAGCGTCTCATCAACACGCTCAGCGACGATGATTACCGCAGTAACGGGCAGAAACATCAGCAGAGCAGTCACGACGATGCTCTCATGCTCCGCCAACGATTGGACGACATGAATCGCAGATGGCACGGGCTAAGAGCCAAAACAGTGGCCATCAGGTAAATCACATTGAATCCAAAGAAAAAAAAAATAAGGATGGGCGAACAAGCCCTTAAAAGGTAAAATATACGCAGAAACTATAAACTTGTTTACATTCACCTCCAGGAATCGTCTGGAAAACAACACGGAGCACTGGAACGCGTTGCTGTTGTCGCTTCGCGAACTCATCGAATGGGTCATTCGCAAAGACACGGAATTGACCGGATTGGGACCGATCCGCGGTGATCTATCAACGCTGGTCAAGCAACAAGTAAATAAAAAAAACTCTCATTCTCTCATTTTTATCCATCTATCCATCCATTCCATCCCACACACTCTTTTACAAGAAAAATGTATCCTCCTTTTGATTATTGAGAATGTTTTCTTTTCCGTCTCACTCACGATACTCACAACACGCCTCTTGTCCGTTCCTTCAGGATGATTTCAGAGCGTTCCGAAGACAGCTGGATGATAAACGACCGTTGATCGAGCAGAGCATCTTAACCGGGAGACAGCTTGTAGCCAATGAAGCGCCACTCTCTGACGCCAGTGATTCGGAAGGTAATTCATCTTTCGATATACTCTCTTGTTATTTCGTTGCTGCCTGCGGGATTTATGATTTATTTTTTTGAAGTAAAAAATAAAAAATAAAATAGAGAGAAAAGATAAGGGGGGGGGGAATGAAAGGGAAAACATTTCGTTTTCGATTTTCTCTCTTTATTGAGTGCACGGAGAGTTGCGTGGTGATGAGCTGATCGATGAGACACCGGATCGATTTCTTACGAGTTGTTGTTTGGGGGTTTAGTTTTTCTCTTTTCTCGTGCATGCTGTCTCTTGTTGTTATTTGAAAAAAATCTCACAAGAAATAAAAACGGGGAAGGGGGGGACAACACACTGTGTGTTTTGAATTCTTTTTTTTTTTGTCCGCTTGGTTGACGAAGACGGGCGCTCTCTATTGTTGCCTTTTCGTTGGACAAAAACCATTGAATGAATAAAAAGTAGAAGAAGAAGAAGAATAAAGAAGAATTGTCTTCTTTGAATGCCTTTTCCAATTTGGCATTAAAGATCCTCCTCAACCAGCCAAGGGCTTTGGCGTACATTCATTCTTCTCGCTCTTTTTACTACTTTGCCTGATCTCCATATTTCAACACACACGCACACTAAATAGAAGAAAAAGAGAGACAGACAGACAGACAGAGAAAGAGGGAACATGTATAATCTCTCTCTTCGGTTCGGCTCTTCATCCCCCTCCTCTCTTTCTCGGCTAGTTGTTGTGAAATGGGGTTTCAATGGAACATTGTTGTGTATGTGCCGGGAGAACCATATTAAACAGATCGTGTTGGAATTCTTTGGGGTTCATCTCGTACGATTTTCGAATTATTATTATTTTTTTTTTTTTTAAGGAATGTTTTTTGTCACCTCTCTCCTGCTGTGCGCGTGTTATTTTTTTATTATTATTTCTTACCTGATTTTTTTCTTTTTCATAAAATTTGTCTCTTTTGTTTGCGCACATTTTTATAGCAGCCAACCGGGACCTTCTGCCAGGTGATTCCCGCGGTTACCGCAGCGCCGAAGAGGCAGCACGCGAGTTGACGCAAGGCATACGCCGCGAAGGGACCAAGTTGGCCGAACGATGGGCCGCTCTGCGTGATCGCACTGAACGATGGAACGTTGACTTGGACACCACCACAAACGTAAACACATTTTTCAATTGTTTTTTTTTATGGTTTTATTTTTTTCACAATTCTACTTTGCCACCTTCTCGACTCATTGGAGGGTGTGGGCTTACAAAAGTTCTTCGCAATAGCACTCGGAAATCCTTTCGTGAGAGAAATGGAATAGTAACGGAAACTTGCTCCACTAGATCAAGTTCTCTCCGGCCCTATATTAAGAGGGCGGTTCCGGTGATTCTTGAAAGTCAATTCTCCCTCCCCTTCTCTCCCTTTTTTCAAAGGCTGTTTTGAGAAGAAAAATGACATGTAAATGAAGGACCGTCACGCATGGCTAGATTATTATCAGACCACCGAAAAAAAAAGCATTTTTTCTGCATAGAGAAATAGGTTTATCCTCATATAGCGCGGCTTAGCGCTCAGGTGGCTCCAGTAATTGGCATTATGGCGATCTCCACGCTATTGATTCACGCCACGTCGTCGACCGTTGGATGCTCTAACGTAGAGTTGGCAACAGTCTATCGAGTTGATACGGAATGTTAACACTTAACTGTTTGGTTAAAACATAAGAACAGTTCAGAGTAGATTAGTCCTGCTGACTGGACATTCGACACCCGTGGTCCACCCTTTTTTGTTCTCTTCTCAGCTGGAGCCTTGGAGTCCTAAAAACAACACATTCTGAGCTCTTTTACTTCTCGGCCTCTTTACTTTTCGTTTTTGACGTTGCATTCGGACTCGGACTGGTTGTGTAATCCGATCGGAACGTAAGGCGATCGACACAACGAGAAAGGAAACAAGTCGGGCGGCAGTGACGGCGGCTCCCTCCCCCTCTCCGTCCATCGCCCAAGGATCAACGACCGCGGATGTTGTCGTTTGCTTTCTGTTCCCGTCGATATTTTTACACACATATATATATTGTTGACGAAGGCAAGATGACTTCCACACGTGTAGACCTTGATCGCAAGGTCTACGCAGAAGTCATAAAATCAAGTGGTTATAAATAAAGAGTGCCGAGCGAGAAAGAGAGTCGCAACATTTTTAAGTCAAAAGAGGGATGGGTGTCACAGAATAGCTAACCAGCTACTCCGTTAGAACCCGATCACCGATCAAAGACAGAAGACCCCATCAAAGACAAGACAGAAGACTTCCAAGTAGACCTTGGTCGCAAGGTCGAGTCTCATTTGTGTGTGTGTCATGTCTTACCGTTTTAGTGGAAGTTAATAAAGAGTGCCGAGCGAGAAAGAGAGTGGCCACAATATATATACTGCGGTCCACGGAGTCGTGTGATGTTATTCCGTTTCTCAGATTCGCCTCGGCAGCAACAGACGTCGCATTGCCTCAGCGCCTTCTCCTTTGCTCTCTCGTCTTATTTCTCGTTGTCAGATCGACTTTGCCCTAGACCATTGTTGTCCATTTCCCATTCCAACAGCCAACAGACGATTGGATCATGTCCGTTTTGACAGAGTCGTTCGTGTTCTTTCAACTTTATCAGGTTTCGACCGATATTTTTTTTTCTGATTTTTTGTTGTTGTTTTTATGTGAACGGGAGAATTTCGATTTTTTTCTCAGTCCTATTGTCCTGTATGGCCAAGGGGCTGTAGGAAACAATTCCAGGCCATTCGTTCCGATGATGGTTTATTTATCAATGGCGAAAAAAAAAAGAACGAAGAAAAAAACCCAACCAACGAGCCCATCTAATTTATACGACCTGGTTTTTTGGTGGTACCACTATCTCTTTTGTTTTGATTTTGCAGCTAGTGCAGCAATTGCAGGCCAGCATGGACGACGCTTCGAACCGTCTCGTTCCTGCCGAAACGACTCGCTCCAAATGGATCAATCCGACCGAATTGAGTCCCCAGCAAGTCCAGCAGCAAATGGATCAATTGAAGGTACGGTGTGAACTTTGTCATCAGCTCACATGACTATTCGCTTAAATTTCCCCCTTCTACTCTCCTCACTCCTCCTTTCAATAATCCGTGACAATGATCGCTAACTAACCGTATGTATTTATGTATACAATCATACATGTATACAGGAGCTGAGCGATAAAATTGCCCCAGTCCAGCTGACGATTGAGGAAGTCAACGACCAGGCGGCCCGTTTGGCCGATTCCGGCGTCCCATTATCTCACGCCAATCTTTCCAGACTAGAAGATCTCAATTCTCGGTAAGTCTAAGCGGCTGTAGAAACAACAGACACAACAAAAACGCCTTTTCCTTCACAACAATCAAAATAAATAAAAACATAATAATAATTGTTTGTGGTAGTCATTAAATTAAGGCTTGGCTAGTGCAGGGAATATTGGGCTAATTGATTCGTTACACTTGTAGCGCGCCGACCTAATGTTTCCTTAATGTTTCTCATTTTTTATTTCTCTCTCTCTTTCTCCGTTCTGACTCGTAGGTGGAAAGTGTTGCAGTCTTCAATGGACGATCGATACCAACAATTGTGTGGCGTTACCCGAGATGGTGCGCTCAGTGGTCCGTTGCTGCACAGCTTCTTGGCCTCATCGGTCGACCGGCCCTGGGAGAGATCCGTCACGGAAGCCGACGTTCCTTATTACGTCAAGTAAAAATCCTTCTCTCTCGCGTCTCCTTTTTCCTTGCCGGTTTAATTGACCGTTAAGAGTTATTTATCTGATTATTTATTGTCGGTTTTGTTTTTTGTTTGTTCGTTTTTTTCTCGGGATCCACTTTCTCCTTTGCACAGTCACCAAACGGAGACTACTCATTGGGACCATCCTCAACTGGAAGAATTGATGAATTCATTGTCCGAGTTCAATGACGTCCGCTTCTCGGCTTACCGGATGGCCCTCAAGTTACGACGCGTACAAAAGTTCCTATGCCGTAAGTTTAGTTTTCCATCGACATCGATCCGGAGAGACATCTTATTTCTTTAAATCAACCGTTTTCTTTTGGGTTGTATTTGATCTTCTAGTGGATAAACTTGAACTGAACACGGCCATTGACACTTTTGACGCTCACGGTCTCCGGGCACAGAACGACAAAGTGATTGACATCCCTGATATGGTGACTGTCCTACGTTCACTGTATGAAGTTGTTGTCACGGCCTACCCGGGTGAGATTCGCCTACCCCTCGTCATTGACTTGTGTCTCAACTGGATCCTCAACGTTTACGATAGGTATCAATTCTAATACAAAAAATATTTCATGTCATGTGTGTCGGAATTTTTCCTCTGACCTTTTCTGTTTGTCTTTTCGATTCTCTGTAGTCAAAGATCGGGCGAAATTCGAGTTCTCTCCTTCAAGGTAGTCATCACTCTGATGTGCCGTGGCCATTTAGAGGATAAGTACCGATGTAAGTAACACTTAAAATATTTATGTTCAATTGAAAATGGCTAATCGTTAAAGGAACTTTCGGTCAAAGCTAATTCTGTCCTGATTTACTTGACATCCAGATTAGCTTTTTCTTTGAATTTAAGTTTAAAATCGATTGTGCAGTAAAACTGTTTGATGTTGAATAATTCGCAAGAACTGAATCGATATGAGAGCAAGAAAGTGGCTTTCAATGCGTGCTTGAATTATTAGAGCAGAGAAATGCTGACTAAAATAGACCTGTGCGATGTATGATTTAAAATTTTCAGACTCAGAGTTTAGAACCCGTTTACATCACTCAAGATTCATCCGCATATTTTTACACCTGCTCGTTCGTCCTTTTTGTTTCGTTTCTAAATGTTTACTAAATGTAATTCCATAATGAACTTACGAAAAAAATGGTCATTCCATCATTTCCCTATCACGCCATCGATCTGTGTTTTATAAGAAACAAACATTTAAACGCAATAATATTTGCGTAAAAGTACCTTTTCCTTTTATTTTCAATCGTGATTGACTCCACTGCCAATGAGCTCCCTTCCTAACACATGCCCCCTTATCTTCAGAAACGTTCCTATAAAAATTTGAAGTAATAAAAGAAAAACAATTCCAAAATTAGAAAAATCTTTAACTGATCTTATATAAACACTGATCGATGGATCGATCCTAGTTGCAGTTGATCTGAATGCATTGTCCCGTCAATTGAAGCCGCTTGTCTCTCAAGTTTTTGTTTTTCTTTCGTCTCCTGAATCCTTCCTAGCTATTGTTTATCGGCTCCACTCGGTTGCCTTAATGACAGCAATGCGCTGCGTGCCAGATGCTCGTCTCGGAGGAGAAAGTTCAACTAAACGAGTGAAAGAATCTAGTCTCTTTTAGGAGAGAGTTGTTAATGGTAGATTTCGCGGGAGGGTTACAGGCAGGATTGAAGTACGCATTGTCTTCGATCGATTGAATACATACCTAACAAAAAGTATTGATTGTCGATTTGATTCTAAAAAACACACTTTTCTTCTCCTACCACTATCTTTTCTAGATTTGTTCCGTCTAATCGCTGATCCCAATCGATTGGTTGATGCACCAAAACTGGGCGTTCTCTTACACGATTGCGTTCAAATGCCACGAGAATTAGGCGAAGTGGCCGCATTTGGTGGATCAAACATCGAACCGTCGGTCAAATGTTGTTTCGACAAGGCCGGCAAACAACGACAGTCCATTGAGGTAACTATTTGTGTTTTGTTTATCGAAATTTGGGAAGTGTCAAATATTTAACTTTGCTTGGGAACTTTCGTACAAAGGCCGTTCACTTTTTGGCTTGGATGAAACGGGAACCGCAAAGCGTTGTGTGGCTCCCAGTACTCCACCGTTTGGCCGCATCAGAATCGGCCCGTCATCAATCCAAGTGCAACGTTTGCAAGGCTACTCCCATCATCGGATTGAGGTAAAACGAATTGCTCTACCGTTTCCATTGTGGGTTTACTAATTCGTTAACGTTGTTCATATAGGTACCGATGCCTCAAGTGTTTAAGCTTCGACATGTGCCAGAGCTGTTTTTTCACGGGGCGAGTCTCGAAACATCACAAATTGACTCATCCCATGCAAGAGTATTGCACAACGGTAATTTATCATGTTTAATTGATTAATTCAATAGTGTGAACGGCTGTGTTGAAAACTTGTTTACGCTTTTATATCCAGACCACGTCGGGAGAAGATTTGAAAGATTTCACTCGCACCCTGCGCAACAAATTCAAGTCTAAGCGTTACTTTAAGAAACATCCTCGTTTGGGTTATTTACCCGTTCAGACAGCGCTGGAAGGGACGGCAACTCCGTCGGATGCTCAATCGGAAATCTCTTCTCAGATGCAGTCTAGCGTGGCGCAAGATGTCCTTGTGCATTCGGCAGCTCCGTCCGTCATTGACGGCATCCACAAAGATTTCACCCCTGAATCGTGAGTTGTAAAACATGAATCATCGTACCAAAGATCTATATTCTTAATTTTTACGAGTTGTCTAATTTTCAGGGAGGATGAACATCAGCTAATTGCTCAGTACTGTCGATCTTTGAACGGAGACGCTCTTGGCATGTCAATGACCCCGAGAAGCCCAGTACAACTATTAGCCGCTCTAGACTCTAATCACAAAGAGGAAATAGAAACAATGATTCGGTACACCGGAATTATAACTTTTTATTTTGTCTTTAAATGGCGATTGAATAACTAATTGTTTTTAAACGCAGTGAGCTGGAAGAAGAAAACGCCACGCTTCAAGCCGAATACGAAAGACTGCGTTCACAACAGTCACCTTCCATGTCTTTTTCATTCTCTTCTTCTCCCGATGATGCAACGCCCATCCCGCATCAAGGTGGAGCTTCGTCATCTGGCAATCACTCGTCAGAAGTCGAGAGAGATATGTTGGCCGAAGCTCGTTTATTGAGACAACACAAAACTCGATTGGAAGCTCGAATGAAGATACTAGAAGAACACAATCGCCAACTAGAAACTCAACTCAGCCGGCTGCGACAATTGCTGGATGAGGTTTGGTTGAAATTAATTCCCTTTTATCATTTTGTATTCAAAAAAATTTACTTAACAGCCTGGAGGAAACGGTCGAGAAAGTTCGTCGCCGGCAAAGACAGGAACGTTGCAGACCAGGTCAGTCACCGCTGCTCACCTCGCAACCGACACACCCGTGCGGACCAATGGACTTGACAAAAGTATAGATTTTCCTTCCAATATTCATTTCCACCGTTCTGTAACACTTATTTTTAAATGCACTTTTCAGATCATTCTTGGGCCGAACACGGTGTAGCCGATAGACTGGAATCCAGACCTCCTCCACCACCTCACGGCATTTCCACCAATCCAAACACGTACAATGCCCAGAACGTAGGCAACCTTCTTTTCATGGCAGGTATGTTGGAAATAGGATAGATTGCTTAAATTAAAAATCTTAATTAAAATCGTTGCTTATTTGATTTGGCAGGTGATTTGGGAAAAGCTGTTGGTTCATTGGTGAACGTGATGACGGACCCCAACGATCAATCTCCTGGACTAACAGACGAAGAGGATTAAATATCACAAGCAAACCGTTGCCCGCGTTTAAATGACATGTAGAAAGTTATTGTTACTGTTCATGAGTTAACACAGAGAATGAAGCAAAAAAGAAGAGAAATTGGAAACACGCTGCTTATGTAAAAGGGGCTGTTCTTCCATTATGTTTTATATCATGTTATCGGTTTTAAAACCTCCTGCCCTATTCATGTCATTCATACTTTATGAGTGATCTAATGTCATTTTCTTTTCTTTTGTCATTTTTTTTTTGTCTTCTTCACTTTGCCACTGTATTTGGGAGTAGAAGTGTGACAGCCAGCCCTGTTTCTGTAGACTTACTAGTTAACATCCAGTTTAACATATCATGTAGTTTCAAACAACCACAACAATTCTGAGGGCATCTATTCCTCTATGGCACACTAAATAAAACCAACAGGCCTCTGTTTTACATGGAATGGAATGTTTGGCTTTTTTTCTTCATTAAAAAAAGTTTACCTCAATTTATTCTTGAAATCTGGAAACAACTATACCCTTTCATTAAGCTTCGATCAATGTTGTTACACCTTTGGGACATGCTCAGTGTCATCACTGTTTTAGCACAAAAGAAATCCCTGTGACCATACAAGTAAAAGTCTACAGATTTGTTAAATAAATATAAAAGCATCATCAATAGTTTTGTTGATAATGTAATGAGTTCTACTGAAACGGTAACACATACAGATTATTTATCTCATACTTTCTTTTTGGATACGGCTGCTATAAGCTTTGGATACCAGGTTCCACGAATCCATGTAACGGTCCATGCACATGGCAATGCATTTCTTAAATGGAAAACAAAAAAAGCCAAAGGTTAAAATTAAGTTTTAAGGTAACATGTTAATTTTAAAATGTAAAAATTTTGTAATCCCAAACTCTAAAAGTCTCAAATCATTTTCCTGTGTGTAACTTTTATAGAAAACATTTTTTCAGATGTAAATGATTACATGTGTTTAGTTAACCTACCCTCAGAGGAGATCCACGAGGACCTCTTCTGAGGGTCTCCATTACTCTGCACAATACCAGGCCCTAAAATTGTTTGAAAATTGGCAAACCTGTTCAGAGCTATCCAGAGAAGAACTTGGTTTGGTGATGCACTTCTTGAAGCATTTTTCGGAAATTTTCTACTTAAGACAGACGTACTTTAATTCAAATCTTACATTTGCGAATAACAAAATGTTACCGTTAGAAGTTCTTGTGCAGTGGCGATGGCTACTTGCTGTTTCACTTGTTCAATTAATTCTTCCCTTTGAGCTCCAGTCAAACGTCCGGTGCTTGGAACAGAATCCATAACGATCAGCTGAAAATTACATTGGAATTATTCAAGAATTAACTTTTAAGCTTGTAAGTAATAAAACAAGTCAAATTTACATATTCAGTTGAAAATGCCGAGTAGTCGGGCTTATTAACAAACACATGTAACAAATAGCTGCAAATAGTATAGTAAATGTTGTCTGCTAGTGTTAGTTAATATTCAATATTGCTCAGGGATGCCAGAACTTGAAAATCCTTTCGATACCCTGGCCCGGTCAACATTACCCGGGTAAAAACCGTTTCCCAGTTTCAAAAAATTTTGCCCGTATAAACGGTGCACCGGTTCGGGCTTTTGAAAACGAGTGGGTAACGGTTTAATTTTGCCTTGCCCAAATTTATTAGAAATAGTAGATTATTTAGCTAACTTCTCCATCCATTATTTCTCCATGTCCTGAAGGCTGCAGTGTCACTGTCAGTTGTCACTTGTCAGTCTGTTAAAAGGATTCTTCTGCTTGTTGTAATGACAACATTTGTGTCAGTGTTGCTGGTGTTGTGTTAAAATTTTAAAAACGTCCTTCTTCTATTTCTTTCTCTAAGTTTGCCAGTATTTTAATTATCAAGTTAGTGATATAGTTTCTAATCGACGATTTCGTGTTTTCAATTCTTATGTGCAATTTACATTTGGAATGGAGTCAGTACGAATCAATTAATATTGGAGTAAGTGACGACGATTTCGTGTTTTCAATTCTTATGTGCAACTTACATTTGGAATGGAGTCAGTACGAATCAATTAATATTCGAGTAAGTGAATCACGATCACGGATCATCACCTTAACTTGGATTAGGCCTACTAAATTCATCAATGATGTAACTTAATCATTCAAGAAGACTTTCACATTCTGTTGAAGTGAATATTGGAGATTAACTTAAAAAAAAAATCAAACTATCTTTCATTAAAATTATAACTGGTTCAACTCTTGCATTGGAAATAATATTATTAGTCAATTAGTTTGTGTTAAGGGAAAGTAATATACAAGCTACCCAAGTTAGGGATTATGAATTATGTGTAATTAAGTATTTCACAAAACCAACGAACATCCATCATCCATGCCCTCAACATGGTCGTGTCAGTCTGCCAAAAGAATCTGTCTGTTGTTGTTATGACAACATTAGTGTCAGTGTTGTGGATGTTGTGATAAAAACGTCTTTCTTCTACTTCTTTATCTAAGTTTGTCATTGTTTTCATTAGCAAGTAAGTGATAGTTTCTAATAGACGATTTCGTGTTTTCAATTCTACGTGCGACTTCTATTTTCTCCACTAGTGGAGTCAGTACGAAAGTGAACCAAATACCGCAAATATCTTATATTGTTTCCAGGATAACTTCAGACTGCTATTATCACGTAACTTTCATGATTATTGATGTTTATTAGTTAGGAAACAAAGTTCATTTTTTAGATTTAAAAAAAAACGAGCGTCGTTTCGTACTTCCGGTTTCTAAATGTGCCCATAGCTAAGTAACCATAAAAACGATTTTCGTGATCCACGTGAAAAATGCGGTAAAGTTCATGTTTCCATCCAAAATACCAGAAAATCGTCGAAAATCGCAAAAATCGACGTGCGAAGAGAAATTTTTTTTGGGCCATGTAATGGATTTTGTTTTAAATACATCACTTCCCCTTGAAATTTGACGGGGATCATGAATCTGTAAGTTTTTTTATCACTACTCAATAGTTGAGGAGCTATCGGTGTATTTCCGGTATACTTCCGGTAAATTTGAGTTTTCTAATTCCCTAAAAGTAAAAAGTGAGCTTTGTTCTCCACACAGTATCTATCAATTTAAACATAGTTTAAGTAGAGAAAAAGTAGTCTATTTAAGATTTATTCGTGTCTAAAGATCTAAAGAATTGCTGGATTGGAGTGTCTAATCACTGACGCTAGATGTCCTTCGTTGTTGTTGTCTGTGTTTTTACGTCTGTTTAGTCTTTGGAAAAAATGTCTTTCTTCCTCTGTGTTATTTTTTCCATTTATTTGTTGAATTCTGGATAAATTCAACCATAATTTTGTAAGTAAGTTAACCCAGAGCGTTACTACATAACTAGAGTTACCCAAATTCTACTCGAAATCCAAAATATTGTGTAAAATATAACTGTTGTCAATTCCAGGTCTGATAGAATTAGCCTACTTAATCAACTAGTGGCTCAATGTTCTTCGTTCCTGTTTCAATTTCCTCCTTCTTCGACCAGCAGACGATGACACTGTAAATATACGATGACACAGCCCTACTACCAAGCAACATTGCAAAGTGATTCCGATGTCTTCAGTGAAGATAGATCATTGCAGTTAACAGTAAGTTAAACTTGTTGTTTCAGTTATTTATCGAGTCCCTTACTTGACAATTTAAAATGTGTTTCAGCAGCCCTACCATTCAATACTTGAAAAATATTGTAATTTTGGCTTAAACATTTCTCTTTAAAACCAAATTCTTTGAAACTGAATAAAGCTGTGCATTTAAGAAATTGTCAAGTTTGGGAAAGTCATTGGTGTTGTTCTTGAATTCGTTATGGTTGATGTTTGGCGTATCTGATGCGAATGTTATCCTATTCGTTCTGATTATCATCGTATCCTTTGTGATTGCTCTCCTAGTGTTCTTTGGGCCTATTTAGCTTCGTTAGGTCTTGCATCTTTTTAAGTCTTTGTAGTAAAGAGGTGGACATTGATGCTCTGATGTTGTGCAATTGGGAGCTAGTATAGGATTGAGTAACGTAGACTGATATGGCATGTAAGTGGTGATGAGTAAGATGACTGAAGGTAGACGTAAGCCGAAGGTTCTGTGTAGTAAGACAGGGGCTAGGTGTACGAAGAAGATTTGCAATTCGAAGTTGGAGGACGAGAATAAGACGTTTTAAGGTAAACATCGGTAATTTGAATAGACAGGATAGTCAGATTATCAGTGTAATGTCAAGTTGATTCGAATGGGCCGTAAGTCTGCAGTTTTGGCGCTTCAAAGTTGGATGGATTTACCGATTTAGTTGATTTTCTTAGTTCTTATTCGAAGGACGATATCGGTTCAGTACGTAATGATAACGTAAATTTCAAGTTTATTTTATTTATTTGAACGATTCTATGTAGTAAGACAGGCGATAGATGTACGAAGAGTCGTAATTAACGACGTATTAAATCGATCACATTTTTTACGATAATCACGAAAATCAAGTTCTTTTCAGCTTCAGCTTAATCGTTATTGAATTATTAGCGATTATTAGCCAATTCAGAAACCGAAAGTGAACTTTTTGTGAAGTATTTTATATTTTTCAGCCTTATTATTGCTATTTCCATTTTGGTACTAACTAATGATTGTTACTCTTTAGAGACTGGAGTGTTCCAGTCAAACGGGGATGTTGTCCTCAAGTGATTATGAAACTTAGGTAATGTGGCGCATTTCATTACTCTTCTCTTTCTCTTTTACTTAGGCCGGGTAATCTCCCTGGCCGCTGTCAATCCCAGGCAGTGTCAATCAAGCTTGTGTCTCCCCCTTGTCTTGACTGATATTTCACGAAGTATACGATTGTGTCCAGATCTGATCCTATATGATCAAGTGTGAGCAATTGATAACTTCTAGATTACAAATTGGCGACCAGGGGGGTTCCTTTAACCCTGCCATGTCTGAAATGTCGGCCGTGTGGAAGAAATAGTGTCTCCCCCTATTTTCCGAAGCACGGTCGCAACTAAAATGAGAGAAGAGTGTTGAACCGGACGGTCTGTTTATTAAATTTAAGCAACAAATTAAAAAAATTTATCAAAAATTTGAAAGGGTTTCCATTGTATATTGTTTTTTCTTGTGATAGTACATGGGTTAATAAGTGTTAGTACATGGGTTAATTAATGACAGTAATTAATGTGTTAGTAATGTGTACAATGTGTTAGGTTATGCCACAATTGAAAATACAATTACAAATAAAAGCAAGTTTAACATTTTTTTATCTTCTGCTCTCTTCGCCGGACTTCGCTGCTAGCTGATTTAAAACCTGTAAAATAAAACAATACATTTCTGTTAGAATTTAAAA
Organism: Daphnia galeata; assembly: GCA_030770115.1. Classification (NCBI taxonomy): domain Eukaryota; kingdom Metazoa; phylum Arthropoda; class Branchiopoda; order Diplostraca; family Daphniidae; genus Daphnia; species Daphnia galeata. The sequence continues at coordinate 10,964,761 of CM061117.1, forward strand.
GGAATAAAATATCCAGATAGATTTGAAATCGGCATCGCAACAATGAAGGAACATTCAAGATATTTTTTCAAGTCTTAATGCAAATCAAATACATTGTCTGACTCACTCACTAGGTATGCCCTGCTTTTAATTAAGTTCGAAAAATACAAGAATGAATTTATTCTAACATTGACGATAAGTTTACAAAATTATTGTAAATTTAAAGCCACGAGAACTTGTTTTAAACAAAAGCTAAAATAATTAAAATGACTCCTTTCAATTCCCTGTCTCTTATAAAGCAACTGGATAATTTCAAAGACTTACTCTTGACATGTATTCCTCTTCGTTCACACGAACAGCAGCGTGGATGTCAGCACTCAGCAGGATAAGGACACGAATTGGTGGTCAGACATCCATCATCATCCAGATTGACGAGGACTATTATGTGGGTGGTAGAGCTGGAAAGCGGGAAGAAGCTGCTGGACTGCAGTGGCACGGATGAGGATTTTTGTAACTCAAGTCCCAAGTTAGGTTACGCATAGAAGTTGTCTAACAATGACACCAAAGAGAAAAAAATTACAAAATTTACACATTCACATAAAGAAATAAATCCAATTTACCGAAGTATTCACAACTGGATGAGGCAAGCACAACAAAGAAACGAATCCAGCCAAGTAAAATCCAGTCGACTGCATCCTATATAGCCAAGTTGGCTGCAGACATACAATTTCGCTCTTGTAGAGATCTAATCATCCAGTTCAATGTTACATGGCTTCACAGATGAACTTTTTTCACTTTCCAGAAATCCTAATTGGGGTGAAAAAAGGATTGAAATAATAAGCTCAATACAATACTTAGCATAAATAGATAAGTTTAAGCAGTAGATTACAAGTATTTCAAAACAATCTTGAATATTAAATTTCGAAAATCAAACATGCTTGTTTTACAATGTATGCAAGCACTGATACAACTTCAGTGTGAATATTTAATTAAATAAATAGTGAAAAGAATGATAAAATAAATAGCTATACAAAGAAATGTTACATAATAATGCTATGTTGAAATACATACAATGCATCAACAAAGCAGTCGAAAGACTTTTCTTAACTATTTGTAAAAATTCAACTTACATATGGCAATAGAATTTACATGAGTACTTAAATCAACACATTTTAGAAAACTTATAAGACAAATTGCAAAACATGTTTTACCTGTAGCTGTAGTCTTCTGATAACAAATGTCACTTAATCCAATACAGAAGTCACTGCTCGGTAAACCCAACAAAGAAATGAATCCAACCACAGCTGCAGCACTCACAACAGCTTTGGTCTGGTCAAATATGATTGATGCAATATTGGTGAGAGCCCATGCAAATTGCAAGTCCATCAGTGACTTCACCAGTCACTGCATCGAAAAGAAAGGGGGATCAATCAGAGTCAAATTTTAATCAGTCTAAATATGTAAGCAATGTATATATTGTAGAACTAAAGCTGAATTAAAGAATAGACATACTGTAATGCCCCAGCATGAAGACAAATTTTTTACAGGAGATTTAGTTGGATAAGATTACTCTTTCTGATCAAAGTTTGCTTTCATGCTTTACCAAAGTATATTCATAAATCTATTCTAACTCATTTAATTATTTACCTTCTAAACTGCATTTGCGCCAGAAGTCGTAATTTTATAACACTTTATATGGGGAGTTCAGACACGTCAACTCGCTTCAACTCGTCTCGACGATCAGACATTTTGTTTTTAGAAGTTCTGAACGTTGCTGCCAGATGGCATGGTTTCTTCTTGGACTTTCGATTCAAAATTCCAGCACTCCGCAGCATGATTCCAGAGTTCCACTCGGACCCCTCCGCAAAGCCCTAATCCGCATTTGGTAATTGGTATCCAATAAATAAAACGAATTCACGTCGTTCTGGCAAGAGATAATTTATGACAATTAGAAAGAGAAATGATGTCCTATTATCGCCAGTTCACAAAATCACAACACCTTTGACAGGATAGAGAAAGACATTTTATGGATTAACCCGACACCTAAAAATTCGAAAACAAGAATAGTCAACAATTCAACATTAAGACTTAAGAAAGGGAAATGTCGCGTTCCACTGGTTGATTCTAAGTGGTTGTGACGGAGCAGTAAATTCGAGGTTGTCCGTTGCAGCAGTTGCAGCCCACGAAGGTGACTTCTTTAAAGAAATAAATAAGCAAAGGGTTTTATTATTATTCATAATTCAAAAACGACTTTGCTATCTGTAAAGTTGAATGATGTATGCTGTCTGATGTTGGATGACATACCGATAGGGATACAAGGGAAATTTCGTAATTTTTGTTTTCTGTTTTTTAAACGATCAATAAAAATTTATTTACTTCTAATAAATGAACTTTTATTTCATCAAAATAAAGGAAAGGATTAATTATAATGTAATCGCGCAAATTATTTGGTTAATATTTTTTAACGAAAAATTATCTGCCACAGCTGCCATGGCTATTTCGATCCTCGTTCGCAAGTATAAATAAATTGTCTGCGCCCTCTAATGGACTAAAAAGGGAGCATAGGCATGGCCACCGGGGGAAGTTCCTGATGGCGCTCAACTATGATTTTACATTTTATTCTTTAACATTGTTACATATAATATAAATTCATAAGTTGAAATGACAACAGAGCGGAGAAAAAGTCACAGCAAAAACAAGAAAATCGTATACGATTTTCTTGTAGGTTACTGCTATGAATGTGCTAATAAGTGCAACAATACAAATTTATACAACTACAATTGCATAACCTTTTGCAACTAGAGTTCTGCTAGTGTTCCAATCTAAGGTCTACCCAGTACCCACTTGTTGAATCGAGACCTGACGGCGAAACACAACGAAAAACTTCACATATTTTTAAGGAATACGTCCACTGTCGTCAACGTAATTTTAACCAACGGTTAAGTTAACTACCTTTACCGAAAGAAAATTAGCAAGAGAAAAATTGGATTTTGTCAAACAATTCGGCGTTAAAAAAATGTCGTTCTGCCGGACAGTAAATTTCGTTAAGCTTTGTCACAATGTTTGTGTGTGTGATTGGACTTGTTTCGCGTCATAGTTCACACAATACAAAGAATGCTCAGAAATTTAATTCAACCTTTTATTTATTACCTATTATATGGGCAGCTTAGGAAAATGTGGCACATCTATAATCAAATTCAAATGGTTTAAAACGACCAAAAAATCAATAAAATCGAAGTAGAATGTGTAACCACAGACTAAGATTAGGAGATGCTAAGGAGGTAAATGGCGGATAAAACGATATTATTAGAGTTAGAGATACATTTTAGAGGAAATTTGAAATATACCTATAATATACCTATATTACGTATATAAATATGTCGGACATTTTCCCTAATTTAAAACATGAAATACACACGTCCCACAACTCAAACAATGGCCACAGGTGAAGGGAGAACTTATTGTTTTTTTCCTTCATGTTTAAATTTTACTTTCTTTATACATGAAAAAGAGACGCAAAAGAGATTTGATTTCATCTTGATTCTCAAAACGAATACTCTCTCACTTCCATTCTTGTGTTACTGCTCCGACTTAGCTATGTTTGTCATACAGTAGCTCTGACTGAAAATTCTACAAGGACGTGCATCGTCGATGATTTTAAAATTTAATTTTTTCTACATCTCCTTAACAAAGAGCAATGATAATTGGACAACAATTGAATTTGAATATAGTTTTTGAAAAAATGAAGATTATGTTATATTTATGAAAAAGCAAAGAAAATAATTAGGTGTGGCACCGAAATATTGAAAATAACGGATTAAAGTAAAAATTATATAAATGTGGAACACAAAGTTTTATATTACGAAAGCTCAGAGAGCAGCAAGATAATCCAAATAGCCTTGTTGTACATTTTAAATGAGTCCGTCTATACATGTGCATCAAGAACAATTTGTTTTACTTGATACATCCAAGGATAATAGTATATATCTCAAAAATTTGTTTTGTTTTAGTTTGATCAAATGTTTATTTGTATCCCATAAAGTCTATAATTTATCTCTAGAATCCACACCATAAACCAGCAAGTGTTCACAGTCTCACATATAGTCCTGAATACCCAAATTTGTTGTTTGTCAATACTTTAGTCACAAGTCACAACACGCTGATGCAACTAGCTTCGTTACTGATAATGTTTGTTTGTCAACTTCAAAATACATCGTATACGGATCTAGTTTTGTTTTTTTCAAGTCAGAAAATAAATAAAAAAAGATTGTGATGCATCAGAAAACATTATATGTATCCGTTTTGAATCCCAAGGTCTAGATATTAGATAGAAGTCCATTTTTGACAGGTAAGTCCGGGTCTTTTATCGCAAAATAGGCTGTTCATATTATCAATCTTTGGTGCAGATCGCCTGCAATCCAACGCACTATTTAAGCCGAAAGTCTGGGCTAAGAGAACTAGGCATTCTCTTGTCAAACGTCGCAATGAAGGTTATTCTCTGTCTAGCTATTTTCGTCTTCGCTCAGGTACATTTAATTGAACTTTTAAGTTTTTTTTTTATAAGTAGGGATTCCATAGACATCTCACTTTCTCAAATCTAATTATATAAATTTTCAATTCGCTAAAGTCTATGGGCCAAGTTCTTCTCCCCTTTGAGAAGAACTGGGCAAAAATCGAGGAGAAATGGGCTGATCCTAGCGCTCCCCGTCACATCCCGCGCCCCGAAGAAATCCCATTGAGACACAAGGCAACCCGTGAATCCAAGGACTTACGTGGTTAGTAATCAAAACTAGCAACAACAATAGACACAATTAAACTCTATTATTTTCGAACATTAATCATGTTTAAAACTTGATCGCAGCCGTTTGCGGTACAGCCAACCCCGCCCGCATCATCAACGGTGCTGAGGCTGTAAGTATAAATATAACGTGCAGTAAAGCTACGTAGATGTTTCATGTTCATTCAATTAATCAACTAGACTCCAAATGAATTCCCATGGGTCGCTGCTCTTTTCATCAGCGGTGGATCTTTCTGTACTGCTTCCCTGATTTCCGACCAGTGGGTTCTGACTGCCGCTCACTGCGCCGATGGGTAAGCGCATAACAAAATCACATTACAGATCCTGTTGTAGGCGAACGTAAATAAGATTGTCCCTGAAACAATTTTGTGTTATCTAGTGCTTTGTACTTTGATGTGTACTTGGGAGCTCACAACGTCCGCGTCACCGAGCCAACTCGTCTCGAGATCCGCGCAACCGAGAAATACATCCACCCCAACTGGAACTCCGCTACTTTGAACGGAGATATTGCTCTCATCAAGCTCCCAGCCCCCGTCGATATCAGCGGAGGTAATCCCATATTGGATTGGGATAACAATATTTCGAAAATAAATAATTTTGCTAAATACGAATGAATTCTTGCAGATCTCGTCCGCCCCATTTGCCTCCAAGACCCAACTGACACCGACTTGTACGTTGGTGCTGAAGCCAATATTGCCGGATGGGGAAAGACAGCCGATGGTAAATTAAAAGGCTGAATTTAATGAAATTTTTGCTGAAATTTAACAATAAATTGTTTCCAAAGGACCCGGTGGTATCAGCCCGACATTGCAAAAATCTAAAGTCACCGTCATCAGCAATGCTGAATGCCAAAACGTAAGATCTAGACTCAACACATTAAAACTACAACCAATATACTAAATACTTTGTTTTCATTTATCATTTTTAGACCTATGGCGCTCTCATCATTAGGGATTACACGGTAATAACTTATAACTTAAATAACTATAATTTTAGGTTGTAATCGAATAACAACTGTTTCTTTGACTTATTTAGATTTGCACTTCCTTCACCTCCACCAACTCTGGTACTTGCAACGTAAGTTAACATTTCAAGTTTAGTTAAATTATATTACAATATTTACACCATGATTTGTTCTCAAAACAGGGAGACAGTGGCTCTGCTATGAGCGTCATTAACGCCAATGGACAGTACACTCAAATCGGTGTCACTTCCTTCGTTTCATCCGCTGGATGCGCATCCGGAAACCCCGACGGATATGTATGGAATTATAAAGAAAATAATTTCTGATTTAAAATATTTTTTTTAAACAATATTTCGTCTTTGAAATTTAATAGGCCCGCGTTTCCAGCTACTTGTCCTGGATCAGCAGCATCACCGGCTTGGTTCTGTAAAAACGCTTCCAAAATTATGACCGATTCGTCTATTTGTGTGAACCGAATAATACGAATTCATGTAATTGAGGAAAAAATAAAAGTGTGTATTGGCAAATCGTTTTAAAAATCAAATAGGCCTACGTTGTCAATATTTTTCTCGAAATGAACGGAAAGGAACTTCTTAAAAGTATAACGATGGAAAATAAAATATAAAATCGTATACTCGTATACGAATCAAAATAGATTGTCTGGTTAAAACCAGTTGGTACAGTATGTAATAACAATGCAACCTACGTTAAAACCCAAAATGACGATGGTTTGCCTAAGCAAACAACATACAGTACATCGCAATCTTATTAAGCTGTCAGTCGAATGTCAGTTGGTCAACAAGCGATGTTAGACAAGTGTTGTAATAGTTCAATACATAACCTTTACTACATCCTTATCAGATTTTATCAAGTCTCCTCGTGATAGTATAATTTCAACCCACCACACGTATTTATTAGTATTACTGATCAAGTTTCGGGTACTTAAGTTCACGATTTAAAAAAAAAATTAAGCACACGAAGTGAGTTTTACGGTCATACCATTTCTCATTCCACCCCCTCAAGAAGCGATTGTAGCAACAGGTTTTTTTTAGATTAAAGTTTTGCATTTGATAGCCCCGGCGAATTTTTTTAGAACAGGAAAGTAAATACAAACATGAATTTTTTTTCAAGAAAGAAAACTCCGAAAAAACAGAACATTCAAGATGTTTCTTTGAGAGTTCGAAGAAAACAACATGAAAACACTCCCTTTTCATCCGTTTACAAGCAAATTATTCAGGATTCAATGGATTCAACTGTTGCACCACTGCTGTCAGACAATTCTGGCACTTCCGAACAAGTTATTCTAAACGAAACGGAAAATATTATGGAACAATCGATACCATACGACAATGACACTTTGTTACAGTCTCAACCACCGATCGACAGTGGAACTTTTGAAATTCAACATGAAACTGTTACGCAACCAGAAACAGTCACCTTAAAAACAAAAAAAATTGTGGCCACAGGACTTTTCCTTGTTGTTTTATTTTATGTATGCTATAAATTTCTACGTCTACTTATAGGCGTATTAGTGAGCTGGGAATTTCTGTGGGCAATATTGCTGCTAGTCGTCGGTTTTGCTGGTGGTTATCTCTACTTGCTTATTTCCACCATCATAGTCAGTAAGCAAAAAGAAGAAAAGAAAAGCATCTTGTAACTTGAAATTTCATTCTGAAGGGTTCAAGTGGGTCGCTACAAAAATTGCGAGAAAAATTTGACGCAGCGATTACAGAAGGAGCAGAAACTACACAAAAGGCCTACCAAGAAACTATGGAAAATTGTGTTTCTCTTGATACCTGTTTACAAGACGCTAAGAAAGCTTATGGGCAATTTCTTACAGAAAATAATATCATGCCTAGCCAGTTAACACCTTTAAATACGGAGGAAATGCGTCAGCATATATGTGTGAGTATATACACAACATAATAACTGGCAATTTGAAAATTATTAGGTGGTCGGTATACTCTTTCTTCTATAGGACGCGTTCGCTAAAGCAGTATCAAACGAAATAATGCGATTAAATAGTCGCAGACTGGAGCGAAGTGACATATAATGCCTGTCCTACGAATGCTTAGAGAAAACCATAAGAGCAAATTCAAATATTTTGAATTAGAGCCACGATAATTAGCACACATAGCATCATAGCGTGCATATAGCAGATTTAAAAAAAAACTTAAATCAACCTTTTTTTACTGGTTAATTATTGCAAAGTTTTCACAAATAAACATTTTTTAAATGAAAATAATGTATTACTTAATAACTTGCATCAATTTGAATTCCGAATTCCCCATTTAATAGGCAGGCCGCAGGCATAACTTAAAGAGATTACTTCTGAGTATGGATTGGATTGAAGCAAAGATTGCTTTACAAAAGCAAGAGAAAATTACACAAGAAACAAAAATAATAACAGTTCCAGTTATCAAAATACAAATAAGGAAATATATATTATTATGAGGATGGATTATGCTGAGAAAAAAAATAAAACACGCTGTCATATCCAACATTCATCACTGTAGAAAAGAGCTAATAAACTTTTTCTGCAACTGTCCCATCATGAAATTTCCAAATGTTAACAGTTTTTTGTTTGGGTGGCAGTGAACTGTTGACATGAGGCTTACTCACTTTATTTCCCTTCAAAGGAAAAGGAATCTTAATTTTCAATTTTGGTTGAGAGAGACTCGTATTGCTAATTGCATTGGAAGTATTCTTGCTAGTCAATGTTTGTTTTAAAGATTCAGGCTGTGTGTTGTTATTTTTCAATGTGTTGCTTGACTTTGAAAGTTTTTTATGGGATTCCTTCATTTTTTCCATTTGCAACCTTAAAGTTCTTTCTAATTCACTTTCATAAATCATTGTAGGAACGGTTTTGTTGCTTGAATCCTTCTTTCTCTTTTTTTCTTTAACAGTACTTGTAGTTCCAGCCTTCTGCTTCTTGGATGTGTGAGCAGTGCTATGATTATCCTTCCGTTTAACAGAATCTTTCTTTCTCTTGGAAGTTACAGCAGAATCAGTTGTAGGATTCCTTTGACAACAAGAAAGGTTAGGTTAATTAATTTCTGTGCAAAGTAGAACAGAATTGCTTAACCAACATATATGTCTACTATTTAATTAACATTTCACAAATCACTCATGAACTCTCAATTATTAAATTCATTGTATAAATACCTAGCTTGAGAAAGTGAATTAGGTAAAAGTGGATTGCTTCTTGAACATTTGTCTTTAGCCATGGGTATAATTTAATGGAAAGGTATGAATGGAAATGCCTTAAATTGGAGCCAGGGAAATGTTTCTTCACACACGCTTCTTTCTGTTCTTTATGCACTGGCCTATTCTGCTGCTCATTAAAATTCCTTAATCGAGCCACTTTGATCGAGCTGTAGCTCGAGGCATTTACATAATTCACGATTTCAATCATTAATTTAAAAAAATGACGATCTGGCACCAGACAAGATTTTAAGCGCCTTCACTATTTTGTAAACAATGTAATAGCAGACTCTGGGAACAGTGTTACTGCGATGTTAATAAAAGGAATGTTCAGTTCAGTAGCAGACGCCCTCACAAGATGGCATGATGCAAGCCAATGGCGAATTGGCGAGCCGCGAGCCCTTATTATAATTCAAAATCTTTAATTCCATTTTTGAAACGCGAAGAATATGATCAGTCTAGAATACGTATTAGCTACAAGGTTGGCTTAAAGATTTCATCAATTCGTTTCCAAGAACAATACTGATTGCCTATCAGAACTTCAGAAGAGATTAGTATTCAGTATATAAAGGAAGGTTTAAACTGTAAAACAAAATGAGAAAATAAGACCTTCCAAACATAATTCTCTAAAGGATTCTCAAAACATAATACACAAAAGTGGCAATCCACGTGCGCGTGAGTTTCAATACAAAATTTCATGACACCATTTCTTGAAACGATGAAATGTGACACAAACCACAAGGACGACTGTATCAGTAAAACCAGTGAAAGAGAAGGTATTGACATTAAAGATGTCCAAGTGGAAAAGCGTATTCAATGTCACCTAAAATTAGGAAATTGAAGTCAAAATGAGGGAGTGGTTGATGCAAGTCATAATAATGGATATATGTGGTATTGTGCACAACACGCTGTATAGTAAAAAGCTCGTGCCCAAGAGCCATTGTGCGTTTGCGCTTGGAAAATGAAAAACGTATTGCTTTCGTGACAAGCATCACACAGCCTTGGGAAGTCATATAATGGTATTATATAAATAACTAAAAGAAAAGGGGATTTTTTCCTCAAGAAAAGTCGGGGAGAGAGAAACATGAGGGGAGGTTTGGGGGGATCTTGTTTCGTGACGGAAAAATAAATACACACTCTCTACCACCGCACCAGTCAGTTTTAATAAAGTCCGCCTGCCTGATCCACGGAATTGCTCACATAATATTATTGCGCAAAAGTTTGCTTTGCTTTGCTGTCTGTCCACCTCAACCAAAAAAAGAAAACCACACGAAGCTCAATATAGCGCACGAGGCTTTCATTATGCAGAGTGGTGGAACAGAAATGGAACAAGTGCAGTATGTTGTTTGTTAATGCACCGATGAATAACAGATAAAGGAGGGAAAAAAGATTTCAATCAGACCCGAATGTTTTTGAATAAAAGAAGAACCTTGGAGTTTTTTGTTGCATCCAAAGAATGTGCAACAATACTGGTATTTCAAATTACTTCGCCATTCTTCGTTATTTTGGTTTGTGTGTGCACAGCACTTGAGAGACAATCACCCAATCAACATCTCGGTTTTAACTAGATATATGCATGAAAATTCTACCATCAAAGTTTAGATGGACTACGTTATACAGTGACGCACATTGACGATGCGTCAAAATTCAAAAGATATATCCGTGGCCTCATTGCAGAATGGATCGATCAGACCCAGAGGTCGAAGGACTATAGTCGCGGATCTATTCGTAAAGAGCCTCCCCATCTCCTTGAATGAGAACGAATGGATTCATTTCAACTTGCTGTCTGCCAGCAGCTTTGTATATTGACAATGCAATCCATCTTGCTTTACATATTAATTGCATTCATTGTAATTTGACATATTGATTGCACAACAAATTTCTATTCAAGTCATGAAGTTCCTTTCAACAGACTTTGTATTCATGATTTTGTGAGGAAATCAGAATTCCTTAAAAAAACGCTTTTATTCATCCCACTGGTGAACTAACATTTTTTCCTCGTACAATTCATTAAAGAAATCATACACATATCACTATCAGAATGAGTTGAACTAATGAAGGAAACCTTGTCAACTTTTTAGGTGTCAGCTGACCTATAAAGACATTTAACAATGTCAAGAAAACCCAGAGAAAACCATACAAATTGACCATGTGTCTTGGCTTACCTTAGAAAGGAGAAAGTGACGAAACCTGCATGCAAACCAAACCCTGTAGCTACGATTTTAGCTTTACGTCATCCATCCAGATATATTATGAGAGTACGTTTTTTTCAAGTACAGTCAGCTTCTCAAGTGGTATTTTAGGCTTAGCTGGATCTTTCAATGGCACTTGACAACAGCAGATCGGAACTCGCCATTCACGAACGTCACTTTCCAATCACGTTTGAAGAGCAAAACAGTTTAGTAAGTTTGGTTTAATCGAAACTAAGAAAAGTTACAAACTGTTTCAGCATTCACTTTTTGAAAAGCACCTCGTCATCATTTTTTGTTTTGTATACATTGAAATTGTGTTATTAGCTCTAAAGCCGGTAGGTGGCTCTGTGACTTCAAAAAATGAGAAAACAAAACAAAAGAATAACGCGTCGAACGAAAATTGGATTAGAAAGAAACGGGAAACTTGATCCTATTTTTTTTTTTTTGCGTGTAAAGTTAAGCTCTGCTAGAAGTTTTACTTAACCCATCTTCAAAGTCATTTTTTAAAATAATCTTAAAGCCAACTAGAAAAGTAAAACAGACATACTCGAGGAAACTTAGCATGATATTTCGTTAGTATAATGAAAGCACACCATTATAACTTCAATACATATGGATTCATTTTGAAAAGGACAAAAAAAAAGAATCAATTTCTTGTCTCCAAGGGAGAAATATAACAGCGATAATGGATTAATAACAAACAGTGTGAAATGTACAGTAAAAACTTTGATCTCGAAAAAAGAAAATAACTTTAACCGTATCAGATGTAAAAGAGGTTAATGGACTGCATAATTTTATTTAGGAAAAAAAAATACGTGGATAGAATTCATTGTCAAGAAATAGAACAACAACAACGTGAACAGCGATAACAAGTGAAACAGGATCTCCATCATCCTTGCGCAAACTCATCATCTCACCTCGCTCACCTCTGCACGCCCTTAATTATTAATTCGACATCATTGTCAGCTGGCAGGTTTTTTTTTTAATCTCTCCAATCACGCTACAAAAAAAAACCAGCAGCGCATCCTGAAGTTCCACCGTGAGTTTCAGTTGTGTATGACACGGCCACGCTCGATTAAGGACCATGTTTTATGGTTGACAAAATATTTCCGCTTAAATATTGCTGCTATATACTCACCGTTATAATTACGGCAATATATCAACTCTTTGAGGGGGGCGAGCGTAGTAGCTAAACTTTTCAGTCTCGCGTCTAGCTGTAACTTCCCACGACTTTGAGCGCTCGGCGCGTGGGAGCGGAAATAATCCGTAATCGTGGTTAATTAGGCTACGGTGGAGTGGATGAGATGAACAAGAACACTATAAATAAAGTTTCTTATTCTCTCTTGCTCTATACTATACACACTAAACATTGGTTTTTCATCGTGTTTTCACTTAAAAAAGAAAATGGTTCGTTTTCTTTATTTATTGGAGGTGATGGAAGAGGATCGAAGGTCGTTGAAGCTCCTTGATGCTCCTCCTTCGTGGTTGTTGTTGTTGTTGCCACGCATCTGCTGTTGATGTTGATACGACTGCTGCTGAGATTGGCTCATCTGCTGTCCGTCTTGTTGTTGTTGATGATGAGCTTGTTTGTTGTGAATGGTCGGCTGCGAGACGGGCCGTCTGAGTAGCCCGTGCATCGGCGAGGGAGGCGCCAGGCCCAGCAATGAATTTAGAACGTCGTCCAACGTGGCAGAGACGGGCGGATAGATTCGTTTGGCTTCCAGCAACGGCGGAGGCTGTGGCGAAGTCACATCATCTCTTTCCACGAGCGACAGCGGCCCAGTTCTATCGCTTAGTAGCCCTGCTGAAGTCAAGCACACACCCAACACACACACAGAGCCAAGGGTCCAATTATATAAGTCATAACTCATTAACTGTTTTCTCTCTCTCAAGGGGAATAGGAGCAGAGGTTTTCTCTTTCATTCTGTCTCGCTGTTTGTTTGTTTTGCGTCTAATGTTTGTTTTCTAAAAAAAAGAGAACGGTGAAACGAGACTTGCAGCACAAATCATAACGAAATAATCTACTAAGATATGGTCATCAACTCTGGTAACCCTTCGTTGTTTTGTTTGTTTCAGACCCGAAAGAAAAGAAATTTCAAAAAACACAAAAACAAATCACAAAAAAAAAACACAGACATTTCGGCCGGACTAATCAAAGCTGTTGTATTGCAACTTTTACAGCCGCAGCAATAGGCGGATGAGGATGAGATATTAATTGAATAATTTTTTTGTTTTCTCTTTTTCTTGTGTAGTAAAAAGGGGAGCGCGGGGGTAAAAATCGAACATTTCCAAAATGAAAGTGTAAGATATTTCAGGGAGGGTGAAAAGAAACACAAAAAGGAGACACAGACAGTCAGCAGACACGCACAAAAAACAATACACGAAATTTTGTCTTTTTCTTTTTTTTTCGAAACAAACAAACAAACAAAAGGGGGGGGGGAAATTTATCGAAATTCCATGCTATATAAGAGACATCAAGCCGTCGAAAATGAAATTTTTCAAAAAAAAAGAGTTGGTTACTATACACTGAGGATAGGGCAAACATAGTGGGCGTGGTTGAAAAAAAACTAACATGTCTAATTGATTGTCAGGCGAAAACAAAAGTGAAGAAAAAACGGCTATAGTTTCAAAAGAGAGAGAGAGAATGATTGAAAGATTTGAGAGCGGGAGAGATTTTGTAGAGAGCTACATATCATAGAGGGCAGATGATAAATGTTCGTCATCGGAGAAAGAAAGAAAGAAATTCATATCAGAATCATAGCGACGACGCAAATAAAAGAGAAGAAATAGCTGCGTGACACATCATTGTCCATATAGTAGTTATAAATATGCGAATCGAAGCCAATTATTATGTACACACTGACGTCAAATTATTATTTCGTTCGAAGAGAAAATATCAAGGGACTCAAAAATGACACAATCTGTTAAATTTTGTTTTTCTTTTTGCTTTTGAAAACGAAAAAAAAAGGCACTAGATTTTTTTTAAAAGATGTTTTTAAATTGAAACGAGATTGGAAGTCAAATTTGGTGGTTTGTGTAAAAAATATTTAAAGATTGAAGAAACGTCAATCCGAAATAACGGCCAAATTCGTAGCTTTGGACGCGGCGAGTTCGTTCATCTTTCAATTTTTGACGCAATGTTTAAGGCCATCAACTTATTTTAAAAAAAAAACAAACACACTTTTTAAAACTTTCTTTCCTTTCTTTCTTTCTTTCTTTCTTTCTGACTTTGTTGCGGCGGTTTAAAAAAAAATCAGCCAAAATGGGAGAATTCAAACTCCGTTTTTTTTAGTGTTTTAGTTTTTGTTCTCTTCCACGTTTTTCCTTCTTAAGCCAGCATCAACTCACCTGGCCTTCCATTGGTGGCCGCACTGGTTGATGATCGATGGCTGTGTAAATGGTGACTCGATCCGGAAGACGACGATGGAGGTGATTCCGGCCGGACGGGTAAAGTACCAGATGGTAGCGCTGCGTTGACGTGATGACTGGTCGGGCTAGTTCCTCCTCCAACGAAAGAACTCTCAAGCCAGACGCAACGTTGTCGACGAGGTGAAGGAGATCTAGAAAGAGCTTCCAGCGGATGTCGTTCAGGACTACGTGAGAGTCCATTCCGGCTAGACGGAGAAGGTGGCTGATCTCCATCACTGCTTTCGCTGACGTAATGGACGATGGCTGAAGTCACTTGACGGATGCTGGAGCGAACCACTTCGTCCGTTTCCTGTTGTTCGTCTTTTTGTTGCCGCTGAGGAGGCAGCAGCTGTGGAGTGGGTTCGGCTTCCGCTCGGCTTTCGCTACGACTGACATCGTTAGAGCCCGTCTTAGTAGTCAATAAAGTGGAGGCAAGTCGTTCAGCCGGTGACTGATATATCGACAGCGGCGCTGGATTGGAGTTCAATCTCTCCTGGGATCTCCATCCCAAGTAAGGGGCCCTGCCGTGTTGATTCAACAACGATGTCCGGTAAGCGGAAGCGGAAGAGGACGTGCTCGGAGCTGGAGATGGGCAGGTACTGTAACTGGATCGCCCACTTCCCCATCTGGAGAATGATTGCTGGGTTGAACTCAAAGAGGTCGGACCCCCATTCCAGCTGGGCGAATTGCACGTTTCCGCTGGACTGGAAAGCGATTCCCGCGATGATTTAATATTTCGCCAATCAGCCCGCACTCGTGTGGGTATTACCACACGAGTGGGCGTTCCAGAGCGGCTCAAAGCTGAACCTAAGCTGGTCATGGATGAAGCCGTTCCAGCCTCTCGATTGGCACTGCTCAATCCGCTCCATCCGCCGTTCCGCAAGCTGACACTGCCGCCGTGATAATCCCGACGGCGAAGAACGCCCGTGTTGTTGGCGGCGGTCACGTTGCCGGATCCATTAGTAGCGGACGCTTTTGAAGTCGCAGTAGATCCATTAGTTCCTCCAGCGGCGTCATAAGTTGTGTTCCCACCGATTCCGGAGCGGGCGTTATTTTTATACCATTCCGGCACGTTGAGCTTTTGCAAAGAGCGCTGGATGCGCAGTTCGTGCTCAGACATTTTCCTTTCTCCGCACTTTTTCAGCTGATTCTCAGGAACCTGTAAACGGACGAAACGCACAAAAAAAAACAGACGGGACAATGTTAGTTTGGCGGGGAGAAAATGCTTCGAACAATATAAATCATCCATCACGCAACATCTATACGAAGGTTATTGTCAGAAATTTATGAGATGGAACGTCGGCCAATGAAAAAAGCTTACAAAAAAAAAGGCGGCCTTGCAATTGGGACTCATTAATATGTCCGGTAGCCATTGTTGCTTGAAACCTTACAATTGGGGTCTGCTGGTAAAAAAAAAGAATGAAAAAAGATACAAGATTACCGCAACGGGCAGCACAGACTAACGGGATCTATCTGATTCTTCTCTCTCACTCTTACATGTTTCGTTCAGTTCTTTATTTCTATTATTTTGCGCATCGATGGATGCTGAACTCCTGACTGTGATGGATCGAACCAGTTGCTAGCCAAGGTTATGTTAAAAACAATAATTGATATTATCACGCCGTCGGGTGAAAGAACAAATATGGCGCAACTTAAAAAAACAAAACAACCTACAACTTTTTGGTTATTTTACCGTTTTTTTATTATTCTACTTTTCTTTTTGGGAGTGCGACTGGAACGGTGATTGACGTTATCCGGTGGGTATACACAATTAGGATTTATTTAACTACTACCGGCGACGGCCGACACCAAATTGCATCAACTGTACATTAGTTATGTGTTACAACCGGTTCAAACTAACCCACAAGTTTTACGACATTTACCACATATACGTATGTAAATCGATTCTTTAATAAATATGTATCGATTATTTAGAGTGCGAGAGAGCCGCGGATAGAGAGAGAAAGTCAAGATCCCTATTGATTCGAGCCAACCGAGCAGGCAAAGTCCATTGAGAGAGCAGCAGCAAGCCGTGCGACGATTTCAAATAGCTCATGGCTTTTAGAAATATTTTACAGTGGGCCCTTTTTCTTTTTATCTACGCAATTTTCTTTCGGAAGATTAAAAGAATTTTTTCTTCTTCTTTTTAGATCCGTCTCCTTATTACAGCGTCCCCTGTTAACACAGTCCAATGGACAACACACGCAGTATGGGCCTATCCATTCAAAGAAATCGATACTTGCTCGCAACAGAAAAGTCACTTGACTCTTCTGTATATAAGGATACACATATATATAAGGCCGCAAAAGGAATAGAAAAAAGAGAGAGAGCATATATAAAAGAAAAGGGGGGGGGGGCAAAAAGCGGAGGCTTGTGTCAGAATGTGTGTGTAACAGCTCCAGACTTATTATCATCACTTTGAGAGTCTTTCTCCATGTTTTCATCCAAGTTTTTCGCTTTTTCCCTAACTTTCTTATTCTCTTATGTTTTTACCCTTCGTCTTTCTTACTGGTAAATAAATCATCCAAGGTTTTTTTTCCCCCTTCTTTCATGCCCGGTCGCTTTGCATTTGTTTTTTGTTTTTTTAACTTTTTTTTTTTTTAAAGAAGAAGAAGAATGAAGAATCTTGGCTTTAAATGGCCCCCGGCAAACTCGTCTCTCTCCCTCTTCAAGAAAAATAATATACACACTTTTCCTTTTTTTTCACTTGGGTTTGTTGGGTGTGTTCGTTTCAAGGTAAAAGACAAGATAAAAACAAAAAAGAACAAGTGGAATTCACTACATGGCATTCTCTTTTTTCGGTAAAAACCCAAACGGTGGTAATCGAAACGATTGATCACAGTTTTGTTTATCATATTTCCAGAGATAAGAGCATAACAATAAATACGCAATATCTTGGTATGTATGTAGAAATGTGAGAGATATTCTTACTTGAACAGTGGATTTGTTGTCTTCATCGAGTAAAAATTCCATAGATTTAGCCCGGTTAGGATCGGGCACTCTGACGGAAGATGTGGGATCGGTCATCATCATGTCGATATCCGGCTGGACACTGACTGGTGCACTGGACGATCCCAAATTCAGCATGCTCTTAAATCTCTTATCAGAGCTGTTGGCGGTGGCGCTGCCGGAGTCAACGGAGAGCGGCTGTGCTGAATATTCAACTGCACGTTTGTTGTTATTGCAAAAGAGTTGCAAGTTCTGAATCAACTCGTCGAGATTAGTTTCATCCGATGGATTGTTGTAGTTGTTGTTGCTGCTGTAAGACGATGGCACAGAGTCCAGGTTAGTCTCCAAGAGTCCGGGCACGACTGGACGGGATTTGGTCCGACCATGACCTTGAGTACTAGTAGGGATGCCAGCAACGTCTTGACTGCTGCCGCTCGAGGCAATATTTCGGCGTGATAGATTCAAAACGGCCCGCGATGCCGTGGCATTCCAAGCCGACTCGACGGACGATGCACGACTCAAAGCGGCCTGACGAGCTCGTTCACGACTGGCAGGAAAAATTGTCAACGGTCGGCAAGACTGTGCTGTCGGCGCCGGCGTTGTCGTCACCTCATTTTCTCTTGGATCAATACAATCGGACGTGGGTCTCGGCGTCGGCGTCGTTGGTGCGGTTGCAACCAGATCCGGCACAGAATTGGCCAGTCGTTCACGATCCATTCGCGCCGTCTCTTTAAAGTGTTGCAGCGCGTGCTGCAGGCCAGCAGACGACACCATTGGCACGGGTGGTGGAGGCTCCACCGGCTGCACCAAGTAATTCTTACGGGCGTGAATCGTTCGAGGCTTCGTCTGAGGCGGTAAAGGCGGTTTGGCGTGACTGGCTTGAACTTTGCTACGTGGCGATGGAATTGGCGGACACGTCCCACTTTCAGATTCAACTGTTGAACCAGTCGAGTTGACGACGACTGAAGGACGACTATCCCCAATGGCGGCAGGTGACGTTGGGGGAGTATTTTTCTCAACGTTTGATGATGTTATGGCTTGTTGCCTAGCAACCGAATCCAGCTGATTCAACGATTCTAATTCAATTGGGCGAACGTTTGATGATGAAGTGGCACCGCTGTTGTTGTCATTGCTGCCAGAGGCACCCGCCGCCGATGCTGTCGCCACCGCTGTTGGGCTGACGGCCGTCAATGTGGCGCGTGTTTGAATGGTCGCTTCCGGTTGGGCGGTGACGGATGAGCTCATAGGTGGAGTGGACGACGAGCGCTGGAACGTTCGACTGAAAAATCTCTTCTTTGGCTCTTTGACAACTTTAAAGTCATCAATTTTCTTGGAAGTTGGCTTGACTTCTGGACAGGCGTCCGGTTGTTGTTTGTTCTTGCTGCTCTTCTTGCTATTGCCCTTGGCGACGGGCAGCGATGTTGTTTCTGTCGTTGTTGTTGGGACATCCTTCGGATCTGTGGGAATTGGACCATCGGAACCGACTACTTTCTTACCCGATTCCCGTTTTGAATCCGAACGGCTGAATGTGGCCGACATACGGGCACTCAACCGCGACAAGGAGAAACGCTGGAAAAGGGGAGGTTTCTTACTATTATTTCCAGTTGTAGTACTCGAAGTGGTGGTGGTTGTTGTTGTTGTGTGAGTTGTAGTAGTAGTGGCACTATTGCTTGTCGTCGTGCAACTGTTGCTATTACTTTCGTTCCGGCCGGAATTCTGTGTTCCGCGATCGGCCTCGATAACATTCACGACATCTGGCGGTGAATCGGGCATAAGTTTCACTTTTTGAGCCACAGATGGCGATACTTCTGCCACTCGTACTTTTGTGGCTGGAGGTTCCGCCGGAGTCGCGGAGGAATTCTTCTTCGACTCCGCATTCGTTTCAACGGCCGAACCGTTTGAAGTTGAATTATTATCGTCACTGTCATCTTCACTTTGGTTCAAATAACTTTCTCTCCAATTGACGGCGGACACGACGGGCGAGAAATGCACTCCACGAATTGAAGAACTTGATGGGACGACGGTCGTCGATGTGGGAACGGCAGGATCGAGATCTTCCGATCCGACGGGTAACTGTTGATGACTAATGTACACTTCAACTTCTTGACGCGGTCCGTAGCGTTTGAGAACGACTGGCGCTGGATAAAATGCCGAATCCATGGCGATCGAGTCAGAGTACGTCACATTGTGGCCGTGGCTGGCAGAGTTGTGTTTAGAGGAGTCTGGCGGCTGAATGAAACTCGAGCCGCCGTCATTCGAGTGGAGGCTGTGTTGCTGTTCCTTCTTCTCCTCCTCTTTTCCCTCTGCTGGCTGTGTGTGATCTGTTCCTGCAGTAACTGCCTCCCCCATTCCGTCTGGAACCTCCTCCCATCCGCTGCTTCCAATTTGGGGGTTAAATTTAGACGCTTCTAAATCGGTTCCAGGGTGATCACGCAGGATGTCGTCATTGGTAGTCGTTGTGATGGTAGTTGTGGCGGCGTTGCCGTCCAAGGTGTGGCATCTCATCTTCGATTCAAGGTCTATGCAAATCTCTGACACGCCACACCTGGATTGGCCATCATTTATGACTTCCGCTGCGTGATCTTGCAGGATAAGAAACTCTTCCGCTTCTTTCAAACTGAGCGGAGTAGGTCGACTCTTTGGCTGGCGGCGCATCAGCAACGCAGATTGTCCCGTCATTTCTTCATCCTTCACCTCATTCTTGTCTTCTTTACGCAATTCATCCGCTTTCTCTTCTTCTTCTTTTTCTTCTTCTTCTTCCTCCCAATCGTCGTCGTGGTATTCGTCCCTTGTTGCTCTTTCAACTTCCGGAGACCATTGACAATTGCCCTGGCTGCAACTGGGGGGTGATCCATCTGGAAGGCAGATGGCTAGGCCAAGACTGTTGGGTAATTCGAGCATGTGGTGGCACTTGGTGGGGGGTGTTGACAAGCCGGCCATCCGTGTTTCCTCCACGCTCGATGTTCCAGCACGTTTGTTGTTGCTATTGTCAGGGCTAGTTCGTTGATGCATCATAAGCGGAAGAGATCCGGACGCGTCGCCGTAACCGCTGTCTTCGCTCAACGCTTCCACTGAATGTCTCGATCGTGAAGATGCCGGGTGACGATGATCTTCTTCCGGGCTGGAACGATCCGGACTGCAACTGGAACTGCTACTACTGTTTGAGTGAAGTATAGGATCATCTGCTGTGTCCAGCATATTTAAACTGTCTCCGTAACTGCGGAAGGATCTCATCCGCTGAGACCTGCCCGAAATGAATCCGAGACCGAATTCATCGAAACGATCTCCTCTCTCGGTGCTGTAATCGTCATCGTCTGAATTACTTCCCGTGTCATATTCTTCAATGTCGGAATTGAGGAACCCATCCGGCTCCCAATGATCATCATCATTAACCTGATCATCTTCGTCTTCTTCGTCTTCAATCTCTTGCGGCGGATCAAAGGTGATTACCCACGGCTGTGAAGGTCTTAAAGCCACGCTATGTCCTTGATACGTCTGTTGTGGCTGTTGAAGAACACTGCCGGAAGCGTCCATAACGCTATCGCCGTTTGAAACGTCGCAAGCGCTTCTGCTACTCCTCATCTCTGTAATACTTTCCTCTTCCACATTCCGATCCAACGACGGCATCGAAGACCATGAACGCAACGGTGGAGAGAACCAATCGCTACCGCCGCCGCACGTGGTGTAAAATTCTTGGCTCATCGTTTGAGAATGTTCTTGGAAACCATCCAAGAAGTTGAAGAAATTAACGCTAGATGTCTGCATGGGTCGATCATCAACACCAACAAGACCTCCTGCTGCTTCAAAATGTTCTTGGCAATCCAGGAATACTTCCGGGTCCATTTCAGGAGACAAGACTCTGTCATCGGCGTCTTCAAAAGGTAAAGTAGTGGCGCTGGTGCGGAAGACGACAGCCGACGCTGATTCTTCGGTTTGAGCCACAAATGGCTCAGACTCCGTATCCACCAGCTCCTTCTCGAGCGCTTCGAATTGAATCAAACTATCGGTCACGGAAGGACTGCGTGACGACGCCGATTCTTTGTCTTCTTCATCTATAGAAGAGCCGATCCGCCGCTTCTTTTTGGGTACCTCTTGATCACGTTCGCTCCATTCACCGTCGTCGTTATCCTCAAAGTCATCGTCGTCGTCGTCGTCATTACCCAAATCGAAATCAACGTCAAGTCCGTCTGTGCGATAAATTCCTACCAAAAGGAGATAACATCCGTTAGATAAACAAAAAAGACAGCGCAGCGGCACCATATGGGTTTTGGCCATTTGACGGTTAACCATCAAATGAAAGTATAATTAGCTTTAAATTACCTGAATTGACATCAGTCATCTCGGAATGTCGTACAAGGGATCCAGATGTGATTGCGGCTGACGATCCTCCTCCAACTGGCACGTGAATTACGCTGGATGAATCATCGTCGCTGGTATTGAGCCAACCCCAGCCCCAGCCCCATCGGCCCGAATTGGAACTGGGACTCTCTGAGCTTTCGTCCATCGCTGGGATGGATAGTGATGACGAATCCGACATTTCCAACAACAATTCTTCTACCGTCTCTTCGGTGATTGTGTCCAGCAACGGGAACGGCGGCCGGTAAACGACATTGGCAGATGATTCCTCAACAGCAGAGGCAGATTCAGCTTCGGCCATCAAAGCTGAGGCAATGTTATTGGCATCGCAGCCTTCCATCGTCAGGTGGTTGATGTAGAATTCCATCCGGTCAGCGCTTTCATCGCCTAAACAATGAAAAAAAGGCAACAAACACAAAATGGCCAAACATGAACATCTTCATTACTTCCGTTACGTTATTATGTCGTAAATCCTTGGAACACAGACAACGTCATCGACTCTCACGAACCAACGATCCAACTAAGGTGTGACAAAGACAAAGTGGAATTTTTCTTCACAAAATTTTTACCCCCAAAAAATTTTGTTTCTCAAAGTAGGTTCCCAGACAATCGAAAACAAACTGCGGCGTTATTATTGCGTGTATAACATACTAGGCTATACTCTTAAGGGCCTGGCTATTTTTTTTAACAGCGGGAGTCCAGCGTGTCGATGAGCTACTTCCGGAGAGAAAAACCGGAGTTTGATTTCTAAAAAAATAAATACCTTCCTTGCAGCAATGTCAAACCGACCGTTCGATTTGGAACAATCGAAAGCCACAAATTCTATATATATTAACATTAATGTAATTTCCTAAAGAAAAATCGAAAGAAAGAATAGAAAAGAATAAAAAAGTTCAATGTACCAGCGTAATCAACATTTTCAAAAAAATCAACAACCAGTGCGTGACATTCAGCTTGGAACTCTTGGAAATGCCGATGGCAGATATCTCGTCAATATAACAGAACAAAAACGAAAAAAAGAGAAAAACTGGAAAAACTGGGTTCGTTAGTGCAAAACAGCTGGCAGGGTAAAACAATAACAGGGTCCCGGAGTTCGTGAGTTTTGAAAAATGCTGCTGGAATATATATACAAACCAGCTCACCACTATGCCACCATCACCAGCATCATCATCACTTTTGTTTAAGTTAAAAAGAAGGAAGGGAATGTGACATTTCAAGGGCCAGCAAGTGAAAAATTCTTGTCTTAAACGAAGTTATCTACGGTTGCGTGCACACACACACACCACAAGAAAAAGTGTACGTGAACAGCATACGAAATAATTATATATCCTTTTCGGTCTTGAGCAGCAGCAGAGTAAAGGAAGAGCTAGGAGCGAGATATGTCGTTAAATTTCAACTAAATTCTCATTGTGTTGTGTATAATGTTACTCAGCAAGATATATACAAGATACATTAACTGTAAAGAATGAGTCATCAAAATGAAAGAGATGACAGTCACAAATTACAGCCGTTTTTACAACCAAAACTCTTTTGAATTTTTCATGAAGCTGTGTTCAATAAACACCTGCATCATGTCTATAAATCCCTATATGACTGGAAATGTTTCATCATGCCTTAAAAATCAAGGTTGGGCACTTATTATTCCTGTGCATCACAGTCTCACTGCACCCACAGCAATGTGTGTGGCCCAATTTATTGGGCACGAAAATATAGTTCGCTGACAATTATTTGAAAATAACCAGAAAGACAAAAACAACAGTTTAGTACTATTTAAGTGCACATTTTACTGAGAAAGAAATTCAATTTATATTACCTCATAAAGAACCAACTTATTGTCTACGTAGCAAGACACCAACATATGTAGTATTGGGTTCTGAAAGTTATTGATAGCTAGTAGATATATAAACTATCAAAACAATTGGAACCGGTCTGACGACTATACCCAAGAGAATATCTTTCGATAGTTAGATGCAACAGGTATAATGGCTGAAACTTTAAAATGCCTTTCAAAGTCGATTGTTCACGATTGCACATCGTCACGACACGTGGTCCACTTGGGAACGAAGAAAAATAACATCGGGCTAATGACTGGTAAAGTGGTCGGCAATCAAAAACCTGCATGACCCTGTATACGAAAAGCCCACACAGTTGCTGGCAACAACAACAATAATAACAGGACGGCGACCGCACCACATGTTTCTTTTTTTTTCTGTTGTTGTTGTTTTCCTTGAATAGCTCTAGCTGAAAGATCACATTATGCCCGCCCCCTGCTGCAAATTTTTGACTGCATAAAATGAATAATTAACTAACGCCAACGGTCTATATGCAAGCCCATTGAATTAATAATGAATTTTTAAAAAAACACGACAATCATATAATTTATTCTCTAATGGTTTCCGAGTAGATAAAAAACTAAATTTTTCTACATTTGGTGAAAATGTTGAAAAATCTTTCAGACTCCGCCCACCAGGGAAAATTTGATTTGTTATCAAGTCACTTTTTCTTCCCAAATCTGCCAACAATTGACGTAATATACAATAAAAGACTTGAATTTTTCAATTTATGAAACATTGACGTATGATAAATCGAATATGAATACAAATCAACCCAAAACTGATATTTACATACATATAAAACAGCAGCAGCATCAATCGGCGAATAATATGAAAGACTTGAATATCTATCCTCAATAGATAATGTTGGTTATTTGGCCGACTGCCACAATATAAAAGAAAAAGAAACGCGTTGTTATCACGTTCACTGTTTGACGATGAGTGGGAACAGTTGAAAATGTTCGATAAGGAAATGTCTCTTGCGTATTTCCTTTGCGCGTTCCTACTTTTCCGGATGCATGAAAGGAATTCTTAAAATCGCCAGTTAAACCGAAAGAAAAAAGAGAAAAAAAATTTCTCAAACGACGAAATGTTTCAATTCACAACAGAAAACCTTTCTAAAATACCAATCATTTCTTGCTCTTTCCAGGTGGGATGGCTGGCTATTTAGTTTCTAAGACTACTAACTACTATAGCCTCATTTATTTCCCAAAAGAAAATATAAACGCAGCTAAAGAGAGTGATGATGTTAAGACATGAGGAAGTCAACCGTTTCTTATATTATTTTTACTTTTTCTCCCATCAGAAGTAAAATACGGGAATCTTGTTTTCTCATAGGGAAATAAAAAAGGGCAAATAAGAAAAAAAGATTCTCAGGATTTTTCTTTACTTTCCATCCATGTGATAATAATGGGGGAAAATGTCTAAAAAAGAAGTTAACTGATGAAGGGAAAAAGACGAGAATACCTTCGTGTTTTTCTCTCTGTTGGGTGATGAAAAGAATTTCCAGGCGGACGTACAGTACGTACGTACTTATTGCACTGGACGCTTTTGACGTTCAGCTGTTGCAACAACAGCGACGTCGTCATCATCGTCATACCCGAAATAGAAGAAAATGCACCACACACAAAGTGTGCAGTATATTCTTTTTTAATGGACAATAACGTTGGAAAAGAGAAAGAATGGCTTCCTCTTATGGAGTATGCAATATATCACTGGAAGGAAAAAGAAGAATCTGCCACCGTTAGATTTGCTATTCCCCTGTACACAATACGCAGTTTTATCTTATTATTTCTTCTACTACTATTACAGCGAAAACCTTTTAAAAAGATAACGTCATTTCCTATCTAGAGGTACACAAGTTAAACAATTGCCTTTTTGCCTTACTGTCTCGTCATATCGGCAGTCGACTGGAAAACCAAACGACTTGCTTCCAGCGCCCGACGAGTACAAATGTATAATAATTGCCTATTTTTTTTTTGTTGTTTAGAAGAAAAGAAAATCCATTTAGTTCTTTTTTCTTTTTTTTTCTGTTTAGGTGTACCTCATATACACTTGACGTCAACAAAAACCGCTTGGGTGATCTCATCACCGATGGGCCGTCATTTTTCTCTTCTTATATGTTTCTGTGTCGATCCGGATTCCGGTGTTGGGGCTTCCGGCCATGAAGGTGCGTCCGCGTGACGCTAAACTGAGCAGAAACTTATAGATCCCCCCCCCTTATTCTCTAGCTACTTTTAAAAAGAAAAAATACTTATTCGTTGGTTTTTTGTTTTAATGATTTTATCGTCCAGAAAACAAAAGAACGCGCAATGTGTTTCCACAGGCAGCAATATATAAGAGCCGCTCCCCTGGAAACTTGCCTGTGCGTGACGTCACGGGTCACGGGACCAGAAATGATGCTCTTTATATTATTGTATATATCCCTCCACCCCTTGTGTCTATTATTTTTTGGGTTTTCCTCCCCTTAACGTTCGTCACCCATCACCGGATCTTGCTGGTGAAATGACTATCGAATCAACAAAACGTAACGTATACATACAACCCCAACCTGCCAGGGCGTTATTGTCAGTAGATAAACAGGTTGAAGGGGTTCCGGCCTCAAAAAAGAGTGGCATTATAATGACATCAGCACGAGAAAACAGTCGACAACTGCTGTGATGTGTATCTGATATGATTGTATACAGCCATTTACTCTAAATTCACGCTTGAATGAAGAGCGCGTAACATAATAATGCCGTCACACACAAAATGTAGAGCACAGCACATCAAGCAAAGCGGATATGGATTAAGCGTGACCCATATTTATAAAAACAAGACAAAAAGGAAAAAAAAACCAAAAGGAAACAAAACAAGAAAAAATCTGAAATGTTCAGAAAGAAATTTTTAAAAAAATGTTGAATACCTCAAGGCACCGCGACGCGACGCTGGTTGGCGTCAAATATCTAATTTTGATATATATACGGGCCCACATGATACATCACCTCGAAATCTACTTCCTATCGTCAGAATGTGTGTCTATACACTCAAAAGAAACATTCCAATATTCACAAAAGCAAAGAAAAAGAAACAATCTGATCCGACCGCACAATAATAGAGTTAATGACGTCTAGTAGCGGGAATTTTGAACTTGAAGGGGTATATAGTACGAATCAATTTGCGGGCGGTTGTGCGCATTCCATTCGGCAACTAAAAAAAAAAACTTTTAAAAAAATCTGCCGACGCAAGTGTCAAAGTCGAATGCTCAGCGAGAGAAATTTCACACAAATAATGCTACTGGTATTTGTTTCTCTCCATGCAGCAGGATTAACTAAAGAGGGACAGAGAGAAAAGCAACAGGCGACATAACGGGGAAACGTGTGTGACAGCTATCCGTGCGCACCACGGAAAAAAAAAAGTCTAATTGACCCGCAAACTCAAAAAGAAAGAAAAAGAAAACAACCAAAGAAAATTCGGGAATTCCAACAAAAAATTCCTTTGGGTCCATAGTACCGTAAACTTATATTTCTTGTAGTATACCCTCCACAACCCTCTGTCTATCTATACCTATAGTACCATATCTATTCGCTTTTTCTTGCTGGGTGTTCCGGATGGTTTCATTTGGCCGGCACGCCAATAATAATGTTACCTACCGGTACAGCAGTAGCTAACCATTTGTAAAAACGTCGGGAATATTATAAAGAAACATGTCGTAATAAAAACTGTACGTTAAATTGAGTAAAACTAATCATACATCCGCCTATAGTCTTCCATCAAAAATGACAAACAACGGGCCTTTATAAAAAGAGAATAAACGATGATTTCTATATAACTTACCGACAAAATTGCGGAACAGTTCGGCGGCTGACGGGTAGTTTCTGCGGCTTCTATCTCCTCGTCCGTCGACTTGATGAACGAATATATCTTCCGCATCTTCTTCTCCTGGATGTAGCCTGTTTGTCCAGTCGGCGTAATTCGTTTGCTGATGTGATTCGAAATTCCAACTACGGAATTGAGTTTCTTCAGCATCGGCATCAAGATCGTAATCTGGATGACTGCCACCATCATCATCCGTCAATGGCGGTGATGACCGGTCAAACGACCATTTGACCCCATCCATCAACACTGAATTCCACATTATAAGCCCAACAGCAATTTGTTTTAAACAGTCAAACTGATTTTTTGTTTTGTTTTTCAAAAAAAATCGTTTCGGTCGTGATGAATTAAATTCCTTTCACTCGTCTTTTCATCTCAGAGATAACAAGAAAAACCTTCACGAAAATAATACTATAATGTTAGAGAGACCACTTGGTATTTTCTTCATTTTGTTGTTATTGTACGACACAGTCTATCGTTCGCACCATTGTTATATCCCTGACATCCGGTGCCGGCTGTATCTATACACTTTTTAGCGTCCGTCTAGGTGGTCGGTTGGATCACTACTGGAGAAATTCTTTTATTTTCCCAGTTTTGTTAGAGAAAAAAAGGCTGGAGGCTTTAACAGAGTTCTAATACCAATTTCACCCCCATCAACCAGCAAACATCCGGTCGATTCAGAACCCGCTTATACACACCGACACACTCTGCACAGACAATATGCACACACAAAAAAAGAGTTTTTTTTTTAGAATCGATAGCGTTCAAAAGGGAAATGGAGAAGACCCTTCTTTAGTGTCAACTCGTCTCGATTTTCGTTGTCCCTTTTTATATATTCGCTGTTGAACTTTCGAAGGTGATGACACTCTACTCCATTGCTTTTAACACGCGGTATTAATGTCAATCAGTGCGGACGACGACACACAGGACACAGGACACTGAAAATTTAAATTCGTTTTTCTTCTTTGGTAATTTTCCGCGCGAGTAGAGTACAAAGTCACGTTTGGCTTTGGAGTGTGTGTTCTCTCTCTCTTGTTTGAACAGAAAATGTTTTGAAGGTGAGAGAGAAGTCGAGACACTCCTGAACGCCGTGTTTCTAGACGTTCGAATGACAAACGGGCGGCCGGAATGCGTAGCCGAATAATAACGACGTCGTCATCGCTTCTCTCTCGGGAGAGTCTAACTATGTACACTCGATACACAGACGCACGTAAACATAACGCAAGGAGGGGACTGGCTGGCTCCACGGTTGAAATACCGTCGCGATGGGAATAAGCCAAAAACTCGTCTTTTCCACTAGGTGTATACCTACGTTACAGACGTATACTATGCGTGAGCTGCGTAGACACACCACCACCTACCTTGACTGCGTTTTATGCTGTTCATTGTCAGCAGCACAATTGGGAAAGAGGGCACCACCATCTTTCTTACCTTCCCCTATTGCGCGCCAGGTGCGTTGCACAGGTATATATAATACAGCAGAAGGGGGGGGGGGGAGTTCATCCACCTGCTCCTCCCACCCTGCCAGTGCTGCCCAAAAGGTATATAGTCTGCCTTCTTTTTCTTTTCTACTCTTATTTATCCCCCCCTCTTCTCTTTATATTCTTTTCTTTTCTTATATTACATTTCCTGAATGTATTGGCTTCGGGGCTTTTCCCCCGGCTATTATATACAAGAGCAATTCCTATGCATACTACACATATATACTAAAATATAAATATACACAAAAATTTTTCTTTTTTCCATTTCACCATAGAACTCCAGTCGAACGATGGAATGTCTATTACAAATTGATTCTGTTTTATTTTTTAATTGTCTCATGACCGATGGATGTTACGAACTCGGTCAAAGGAGTATCTTTTGCGGCTTTCTTAACAAGAAGAATACAAAAAAAAGGGAAGGATTTTTCATCTTCTTCAGTTTGGTTTAGATGCAGAAAAGACAAGCTCCCGCTACGGCGATCATCATCTTAACAAGGCGGACGTATAACAATGGGGGTCGAGCTCTGGATTGATTGTACAATACAATAAAAGTAGCACGGTGCTCAAAAATCTTGGTAAATAAAATACCAAAAAAGAAATCTAAAAAAGAGAACCAAGTCTCACAGAATAACACAAAACAATTGAAGTATAGTTATAGTTGTATTATTATTTTAATAATAATCAAATATGAAACTAACGGTTTACCGCCTTTTTACTATATGTACATAACCAAGTAGCTAAACCGTGAAAAAGTGCCTCTTATTTCATCTTCGACAAAGGAAACGACGACAGGACCCCAAAATGAATTCAAAATCTATTCGAAGAAATGTAAAGTGACTGTGTAGTTTGAGTGCCGCTGCATCCAAAAGATTTACACACGGTAGAGTGTTGCCTGCCATTTCACGGTTGCGCTATGCGTGATGCGGGAAAAGCGGGAAAAAAAAGAAACGAAGTAACCGGACGCGCGGCGCTCTCTCTCTCTCTCTCTTCGACTAGAAATCACCGTTGAAGATTTTTTCTTTTTCTTATTATTTTCAAACCGGTGCTTGTTCCGTTTCGACGCCGATCGTGAGCTCCATCATCCGAGTTCTTGTTTACCTTTTTTCTTTTCAATTTTCTTTTTATAAAAATATTTCGAAAAATATAAAATACCTGCGCTCGCGTGATATCTTTTTATTTTTCAATTGTGGCAGAACCAATCATCATCACGAAGAAGAGAAACAAGACGGCAGCAGCCGATAGGTCACGACTGATAACCAGAATAAATTCCTTTTTTCGCCAATGCCGCGCATAACCAAAAAAAAGTGGCGCGTGATTCACGGGAGGGGGCGTGATTCACGTCTGCGAACAAGATGAGAAAAGGTCGCTAGAAAAACAAGAAGAACAACAAGTAGAGAATCAAGAAAATTCTATATACTTTTTTTTGTTGTTGTTGTTGTTTTTATTAATTTCTGTTTGCACGCAGTTACCGGGGCTGATGATGTCAAATATGTTTATTTCAAACAAGGAACTACCGCATAGTAGTAGCTTCGGGAGGAAAGTTTAGAAAGAAAATAGTTTAATCTGGGAGGGGGTTGTTGACTGCTGTGATGACGAGTGCTGTAGTTTTTTCAGTTGAAATGATGATGATGATCGTTCATCACTTGTTTGTTATTTATACAATACAAAAAAAAAAAAGTTTGACTGTGCTGAGGTTGCACGGCTGTCATTTTGACACGCTCACCTCATCAACCATATATTTCTCGCCTCATTCTTTTGTTCATTCAAACTATCCAAATGTTGGGTGCAAAGTTTCTTTCTTTGTTTTTCTTATATTCTTTGTCGATGGATTGTTGTTTGTGTGTACAACAATGTCAGGGAACCTCTTTTGAAAAATCAAATAGAAAACGATGGCGGTGGTCGTCGAAACGTTTTCCCATGACAAATGTCATCGACTCTATTCTTCTTTCGTCTCCGTTTACATCCCTCCCCCGTAGAATTTGGTTTTTATATTCCGGTTTCTGTACTATTATTCCGTCTTCCGCTGCTTTGCTACTATTTTCTCCCGTGTGCGTACAGTCTTGCGGTCACATGTATCGTCTTACAGAGACAAACATCCTCAAAAAGAATTCTGGCTTCTTGTGAATCATATAATGCAACGAAGCACCGTGAGAATCGACCGATTCGTGTATACATACGTACAGTCGGTCGGAATTGAATAAGAAAAGAATCCAGCGTGGTGTATATATAACGAAGAGGGCGGAGGGTGTGCATATAACATCATGGGATGATCCAATTAGATAGAACGTGTCTGCGTTGTTTTCTTCTTATTCCATAGACCCCGAAAGACATTCCAAGCATTTGCCCTATTGAAAAAAGAACCCAAATAAGGAAACTTTTGAACATGTTGTATATCCTATTTTCTCATTTTCCCTTTTCCCCTCAAAATGCCATCCGTAACACGACAAAGAACGAGACGTAAAAAAAGTATTCAGAATATGCTTTTTTAGTACTCGTCACGCTATTTGCTGCTGCCGTCACAAGCAGCCAATAACTGATGAAAAAACAACAACAAAAAGATATATATTCTTTTTTTATAATACAATAATATGTGTGTTAAACTAACACGCACTCATCTTAATTCAATCAGTGGCTGACCGATGGTCGAATCCGATGACGCAGAGGGAGGATCATTTTCAGCCTTGATTTTTCTTCGGGCTTCTTTATTCTTCTTATTTATATTTGAAAAATAAAGTTTTTTGATTCTCTTATATTCTTCTTCTTATAAGAAAACTGTTGGTGCGTGTAGAATTTTCCCTCGGGAGGATGTGTCGAAACATGTTCCGTGAGCTTCATCGCCGCTGAGGCGTGAAACATACCGCGTAGTAGTATAGTATAGTATACGTGTTTTCCTTTCTATATTTATAAGAGAAGACGTCTTGTGCTGTTGTTCATATTCCCAGATGTGAGAGATGTCCTTGTCGAGCGAACTAAAAAAAAAAAAAACCAGTGTGGGTTCCGTAACGTAACGTTATACCCGCAGGAATTGTGGCAACCGCTCGTCGACTTATTCTTTCTCTCCTAACAGCAAAAACGAATCATTTAACTTGTCCAAGGGATCTTTTCCCTTACCTGTATGGGCGGATGCGTCATGTATGGAATCAAATTGCAGCGACATCTGTTGAAAGAATAAATTTCATTCCAGTTAGAGGGAATCAAATAAATTAGCCATTAACGAACACACGCACACAAAGAAAGAGGCAGAGAATTCTATTCAATTCAGGAATTCCTTTTCAATCCAATAAACTGAGTCAGCGCAAAATGACTCGACTTATTTTTCTATATTTTGAATCAAATTGACTGGTACATTTCTACATCGTCGATTTAATTTTCAAGTCGAAACGTATAAATAAAAATACCTTTGAGAAAAAATATCCGTTGGACGTCTTCGATGATGTACCCCCTACTGGGTCGTGACCCAAATCGGGACTCAGTTCTTCTTTAGCTCCACGAGAAATATATCGACGAGAAGGAGATAACGAGATCACCACACACAACTATTTTGAACTTGGGGAATGTTAAGAGATACAACACAACAGTCCTATACATATATACCATTGGGCGTTATTATTATTTGTTATAGTGTCTCTGCAGGCATCATTTAATGAGAGAAGAAAGCTGCGGACGATGCGCTTGCAGGTATCAAAGAGACATTGCCGGTCTTACGTCCTCAATCTTGTTCATACTCTTTTTTTTTTTTAAAGAATCTCTACATCGGTTTCACTCGATGTAATCGCTCGTCTAAATAAGGGCATTTCATATTTTCTTCTTTTTTCGAGAGGAGGATGTTTGACTTGAAATCGTGCACGATGATGTGTATAGCCCCATTCTGTAAAATTCACTGGAGAGTAATTGACATTATTAAATTGAAAGAGCGACTTGACATTTAGGTCAAAGCATTTTTTATTTTGCGATGTGTATATTTCAGACTTTCCCAACATTAGATGAATAGACTCCTGTCAAAAAATTGTCGGAGAATCATCTTCTCTTTTTTTTTGATAGACACGTCAACGCCACGAATATTTTTCTTTTACATTTCAGAGAAAATAAAAAAAAAACATAATAGAAATTTCTTTCTTTTCTTGTCCGTGTTTTTTTTTTCAAGTGGGAGGATTACAACACGTTATGCAAATCATGGCCAATATAAGGATGTATAAAAAAGATATAGAGAAATCTCCAGCACACAGTGTGAGTTGCGACAACATAAAAAAGAAATTAGTTAATTAAATTTTGGGGAATTAAAAAAAAAAATAAGACGAATAGATTTTCTGTGTTATACATGAGGAATAGAATAATAATTAAAAAAATTAGAATTAAAAACACGGCATCATCACACAGCCAATTTAATTTTCTTGTCGTTTGGAATGTATGTCGAAGCAAATGGATGATATAAAAAGAGGGAATTCTCTCTTTATACTTGGCAATAACAAAACTTAATGAGAACGTTAGTACAAAAGTCACATATGTATTTTATTACAACGTCACACGACAGACGTCGCCGCTGCCGTGTGTCCGATATTATTGCAACCAAAGTCCCGCAACTGCAACATCAACTTATTTCCCGTTTCCCCAGTTAGTCAGTTTTAGCAATTAGAAAACCACCTCGTTATTATATAGCGAAGCGAATAAAAAACAAAACCAAGACGGCACAAATAAAAAAGACGGCCGATTATTAGCCTACACGAAAATGACGTGACAACTCCCATAGCCAAGTTCCGCTAGACAAATTATCTGTGTCGTTCCATTCAGTTCGTGATTTTTTTGTTTCAAAAAAGTAGAAAAAAAACAACTTTGATTCTTTTTTAGCTTTTCTTCTAGAGGAGAATGAAGCTGACTGCTAGCGAGCAATTGTCTTTTTAAAAATCTTTTTTTTTTCCCTCCAGAGATTAAGGCCTGAGAAGCTTCAAAAAAGAAATAAAACAAAAAGAAGATAAAAGAATAAAACGAAAAAAACTGCATTTCCAAGGCTCGGCAAAACTTCATCATTTTCCTTTTTTAAAGCGGCAGGACCTTAAATTTTTGTTATTGTGGCACATATTTTCTTTTTAGATTAGGTCATGCAGCAATGGCAAAAAAAACAGATGAAGAAATAAGACGACTGTACAAACTTCCGGCCGGAATCGTCACAGTTTTGTTTAAATGAAGCCAACTTTTGCCCATATACCCTATGAAAAAAAAATCCCATCTGTAAAAATTCTAAAAAAATTTAAGGGACAAATATTTATTCCCTAGGACCGGATTCCGATTCGCTGGAAGAGATTCGTTCGTAAGGGACACGACGAGAAAAATCACGCGATGAATCGCTGTTGCTACTGTTGGTACTCGATCTGTCTCGTCCGGCTTGACGTTGTGGCACATCTTCCATGACTTCCGTAGACGAACGTTCCAGTACCGGCCTTCTTCCAGCTCGGCTGTTCTTCCGCGATGACGAAGCTGTGGAAAAGTTTTCACTAGCGTTGGAAATGCGATCGTAAGGCAATCGCTGAGGCCAATTCTCCGTAAACTCGGAAGTGCTTCGAGCTAAAGATGGCCGACTTCCGTCGCCGTCAGAGTAGCCGTCCCATTCACGAGGTGGACGACGATCTAAATGTTCCA
This sequence comes from Daphnia galeata, assembly GCA_030770115.1. Classification (NCBI taxonomy): domain Eukaryota; kingdom Metazoa; phylum Arthropoda; class Branchiopoda; order Diplostraca; family Daphniidae; genus Daphnia; species Daphnia galeata. Next base: position 10,999,413 of record CM061117.1, read on the forward strand.
CCATTTCGCTGTGCATGGATCTATCGGCCGTGCTACGCGGATAAACGCTGGAACGGTGCGTGTTGGCGCTAGCTTCGCTCCAGACATCAGGATCACCTCGTTGGTGATACCGGAATTCATGATGGGCCGTGTGAGATGTCGTCATACGATGATGGAATTCCGTTTCGTGAACGGGAGCCAAAGAACTGCTGCGGCTGCTGCGCGGATCTCGACGGTGAGGACGGATGGGCTCCGAGTTGACGGTCGTCTCGGAACGAGTGTCACTGGAATCGTCCCTGGGATTGGGTGGAGCGGACAAAACGCGGATGATAACATCCCATTTTTTGGGCTCGAAAACGCGCTGGAAGCGAGTATCGCGGCGGATGCGTTCGAAATCTTCGTGAACGACGGCTTCCGTCAACATGGTGCGCAACGTCGATTCCGTAGTGATGATTTGCTGCCATTTCTGACGATCTTCGACCGTCAAAACTGAAGTTGCATCATCGTCATCGGTCGTGTATTCCGGAAGAGGAGGATTCAAGACGCGGACCAAAACGTCCCAGTTAGGAGGCGGGGCCTCGCTGACGGATCTGGCGTATTCAGATGGATCCCAATCGGTACTCTCACTCGGTACTCGAGGAGAATGGATGGGTGGATATTGACGGATCTTGACATCCCAATTTGGTGGAGGTTCGGACGGTGGATTCGGATCAGCTTGGCTCATTCCGTCCCAGTTGGTAGACTGACTGGGACTACGTGGCTCGTAAACTGGGGGATATTGGCGAATGGTAACGTCCCAATCCGGTGGCGGTTGCGGTTCAGTCACGTGACTCATCGTATCCCAAACGGTCGATTCGCTGGGAGAACGCGGCTGATATACGGGCGGATATTGACGGATGGTGACATCAAAATCTGGTGGAGGTTGAGGCTCAGTCACGTGACTCATCGTATCCCAAACGGTCGACTCGCTCGGAGAGCGTGGCTCGTAAACTGGAGGATATTGACGGATTTTGACATCAAACTCGGGAGCCGGTTGATGCGGCTCAGTCACGTGACTCATGGCATCCCAGACGGTCGATTCACTTGGAGTGCGAGGCTCGTAGACAGGCGGATATTGACGGATGGTAACGTCAAATTCCGGTGGAGGTTGAGGTTCAGTGACGTGACTCATTCCATCCCAGTTGGTCGATTCGCTAGGAGTACGAGGCTCATAAACTGGAGGATATTGACGGATCTTGATGTCCCAATCCGGCATGGTGGACACGGTAGTATCGCTAGGCGATCGCGGTGGTGGTTGAGCGGGCGGATGAGAGCGAATGGCCACATCCCAATTGGGCGGAAGAGGTGCCGGTTTCTTGCGATGAAGATATTCCGTTTTCTGGCGACGGATGCGCTCCTCTTCATCGATGATTCGAGTCTCGGTGATGGTCTGCAAATAAAGGTCGTCAACTTCTTGCGTGCTGAGTTTGGGAGGCGGAACCGGACGCTCTGGAGTCGGAATGATCATTGTTTCCGTCTCTTCATCCTCCTTCATGTGCCGGAACGTATTGGTGTGCAATTGAATATCTTCGTTGATCACGAGAGTCCGTTCCGTTTCGTGACGCTCAGGTATTTCTGTTGTGACACGGAAAGTTGCATCCGGTTGAGGCCTGACGTAAGGGCGACTGGATTTCAATACCATTTCACCGACAGAGCGCGGCTGACTTTCAAGCGATCGTGCCGGACTGATGGAACGAGGTTTACGTTGGACCTGGGCGTAACCAGGTGGAGGGGCATCGCAAGTGTCCGCTGGACTATTCAGAGGCGGAGCTTCGATCATGCTAGCCGTAACCGTTTGAGTTTCAGATTGACGCCATTCTTCACGTTCCAAAATAGTTGTTAACGCTCTCTCCTGGGCTGTTAGAATATTGGCAACGCTAGGAGCTCGGCTAGTGTCATCGGAAGTGACGGATGACGGCGCCGGACTGCGTTGACGTTCTTTAACGCGGAATGCCACGTCGAAGCAAGGATCGACGCGCGGAATGGTAGTTGGCAGATTGAACGTGTCAATATCAAATTGGTTGTGAGCGTCGGAATAGACGCTGGACAAATCCGGATCGTAGGATTGTAGGAGAGCTGGTGGCGCTTCTTCGCGTTGTTGAACAGAACTGACTGTACTGTCTCTTCGGTAGCAACCTCCACCTTCTTCCATTTCGCTTCCACTGCGCGATTCCGACGGGTAATCGCTGGGCAATGTATCGCTGGATTCGACAATCGGTTGTTGATCGGATCCCGAGCTGGATGCGTGAGCTCGAGGAATTTTGAGTCCTGCAAATGGAGGGAAAATAGTTTGGTCGGTAATTCCGGTGATTTCTGATCCCAATCCGGAAGACGGAATAAGTCTGCGGCGACGGATGAGTCTGATGTTGCGCTGCTTCAAGCAGAAATAAGAGCAAGCGACGCCAAAGAGCATCATGGCCAGGAAGAGAAGAGCGCAAATGATCATCAAAATTTGCGGTTCGGCCAAACGGTTCGGGACAGGATCTCCCACCGGTGTATTGGCCACCGAAATGGGCAACGGTGGACCTAGCGGCGGAGGAACCACTGGCTCTGGGTAGCGGCAAACGATCGTTTTTACTTCGTCGCCCTCCAATTCCAATGACGGATGAAAACGGACGAGAATATTATTGGTGAAAACACGTGACGGATCCTGTTTTGAACGAAACCCCCAAAAAACAAGCAGATGTCAATTATTTGAAAGTTTTTGGTTCCAGCTGCTACTGTAAATGTAATTAGTCAATTATTATAGCGTCGAAGGCCAAAGTCATTTTCAAGAGCTCAAGTTATGGCTCCCACACATAATCGTTCGCCTTGAAATGAATTCGCCTCGTTATTTTGTATTGAACCTAAAAAAAGAGCCTTTGTCGGCAACAGATGTCTCTGTGGGCACATTAAACCCGCTATCGAATTCAAAACAAAAGAAACCTCCGAAAAAGAAGAACATTGTTTAACCGGAATCATGACATAAGTAATGAATATACCTGGATGGTTCCACATCCGGACAGCGGGAATTCGTAATGATATTTGGTTCCTCCTTTGCCGACAAAAGAGCAAGCGCTTCTTCGATCGAAATTGGAATAGACAATTCCGTAAAACGGCTCGGGAAATTCAAGATCCACTTCCATAGCCCTCGAGGCGCAGCTCAAGCTGGCCGAAGACCTGTTACGTATACAAAATTGAATAATTCATTAGTCAGTCGCGATTTTTTCCCCTCCAAACTTGAAGTAAAAAATTATGGGGGTAGACCTGTTGGTGCGGATGACGTTTGTGAGGTCGTCCAATTTCGTGACGATGCCATCGAGAGTAGCCTCGAGCGGTATGCCATTGCCTTGGTACTCGATGTCGACTCCGCGCTCAGCGTAGTTGGATTGGGCCAAAACACCGGGGATCCAACTCTGAGAGTGGAGCGCGACGGTGAAAATCACGCCCCACACAGTCATTAAGAGACGCATCGTGATAGACCTGAAACGAGAGAGAGGCAAAACAATAACAACACGAGGTAAGTATCCCGTGATTCATGGGAATCTTCATCTCAAACTAAAACAAAACAAAAAATATATGGAGGAATAGTAATAACAACAACAATAACATCAAAAAAGAATTTCTGATTGGAGCCCCAGTCACGTTTAGCCATCTAGCGGGAGAGCCATTTCAGTAGGTGGTAGCGTGACTCATTAGCCAGCGCAGCCATCTTGAACGCTTTCGTTTTCACGTTAAGTTGGTGGATACAATTGCAAGTTGTCGTTGGATGAAAAAATTCAACAGACAGTCGGGGGAACACGCTAACAACCGGCAAACAATGAGAACAAGAATCTTATTATTACTTTTTTTTACGATAACACGAAAAATCCCGCGCGATTTTTGTTGTTCAAAAGAAAACGAAGAAACTTTCGTTCGTGTAGGAAACCCGCACGAATCGCGACGTCGTGAATTTCAAATCCCCCTACCACTATGTGAATAACTGTACTTTCTCTATTGTACATTTTTTGTAGGACAACAACAACAAACTACAATTGAACAATTATATTCCCAAAGGTTTTTTAACAATCAAACGAAAGTCTCTTATGATGAGGGCTTACCTTCTTTTTGTCCGAAAAAATTGTTTGATATCAGCAGACAGTCTGGACCGGTTTATACGTCGACTACACCTTGTTCATCTTGGTCCACCTGGATTTAGCAAAGAAATGAAACAAAAAACAAAAATTTAAAGGGAAGTGAGCAAAGAAGTCCGAACTTTAGTGGCAACTCGGACGATGCAAGAGTTTCGAATGTTTCGACAACCGAGGTGGAAACTACCGACCAGTGTGAAAGAAAAGTTGCAACAGCCTTGTACAACCGTAAATGGACTCTGGCGTCATCAACCTCGGTGTTTACATATAAGGGCACAGCATCTTCTTTCTTTTGTGTGGAGAGAGAGAGAGTTAGTACGAACAGTTTCCTTTATTTCTAGCCCTGGCAGCAGCACCTTGTTGAGTTATATACCGGCTCTTGCACAAACTTGGCAATGGAACTTTATTCAAAACGACGATGCCAGCAGCATTTCCCAATGGCGACCCAAACTAGCGGGTGGTTTGAACAAGAAAAAAAAAAGAAAGAAAAAAAAAAAGAAAGAAAACTTTTGGGGCGGATACCAAATAGGAGAGTCTTTTATATCTACTACTTATTAGATACGAGTTTTCTTCATTTTATATAAATAATTTTTTTTTTCTGTTTCGGGGAACGAATGAGCTGTCACGCATTCAAATTCAAGGTCGACGGCCCTTAAAGTTCCTCGCATCGACGACGCCATTTGGCCGCACGCGCACTAACTTTAGATTATTTTCAAGAATTCAGATTTTTATTTATTAAAAAATACAAATTCATGTGTGTGTGTGTACACACAACCATATCTCGCTCTATTGAAGAAAGCAATTATCGCACGAACCGCAGGAATAAAACCACATTAGAAAGTGAAAAGAATCATGGCCTGTTTTTGTACTGCGTCTCATGTTCCAGTCTACCAAATTCAAAGACCTTGTTTCAGTTTTCTGTGAGAGAGAGAGAGAGAGAGAGAGAAAAAATGGCGGAGATGATCTCTACAATTTCGTGATCTCTCTCTAGTACTAATTCTGATGTAGTGCACATCGTTTACAAGAGCGAGACTAGTGGAAATGGGATGCGTGCCTTGTGGCATCCGGTTGTTGTCGAAAAAAAACTACTCTCTCGTATCACAATGACAAAAAACCTCTCAAGCGATGATCGTGATGTTGAGAGAAAGCCATCATCATCTTCTCACTGACGCAAAGGGGGAAAAAGTTCTACGTCATCCATCCGTTTCCCCCCTCATTTTATTGGCACACACATCACACATGGATGTTTTCTTGTCAATTGTTGATGATGGTGAGCTGCTGGGCGCTTTCACCTTTCTCGGCTATGCATTTTTCTAGTCACGTTGACTGATCAGACCATGTAGGAAACGGCAAGAGGTGATGGACCATACTGATTTTGGTGATTGAAGAGAGAAAATGTTTTCGTCTCTGTTGATGTCTAACGGGTTTTTTGTTTGGATATAAAAAAACAAAAACATAGGAAAGTATTATTTGCCGGAGGGATGCGGCATTCCGTCAGATAACCTAAAGGGACATGATAAATATTATTATTAAACTGTAGGTAAGGGAGAGAAATAACAACAACATGAAAATGAGAAAATTTCTTTGTTCGGGCGATGGTTCCGGTTGGAATTCGCCTGGAAAAATCGTGTGATTTTCTACTACAAGTTTCTTGGTAGTGACCGCAGTCACCACCAACGACCACGCATCACAAATGAAATGCGCCATAAAATCGTAAAAAAAGGGAAAAGAAAGAAATGTTTATGCTACTACTACTACAAGTTATATTCCTTTCCCTTTTTCAGACGCGGAAGAAAAAAGAAAGAAATCGATCCACAATCAAAAGTGAAATTTGTTGAATGTAAAGTCTAATCATTCGAATACTCAGATTATTATGATATCCTTGGTGAAATGAGGTGAAATGACAACATTTTGGCAAGAAAAAACCAACTCAGTCATCATCCCGCCCTCGTTCTCGTGACTCTCTGGCGTGGGCGCCGCCGTCGCCTTTGAAGACAAGTGAAACGTACCTCCGCCCTGTCCTTCAACAGTCGAGCCAAGAATTATCATCATCATCCGGTTGGAGCTGGAAAACAGCCGCACCTCTCTCACGCGCACACACACACACAGCACAACGCAAACACCAATAAGCCTCAAGGTGAAAACCCCAAAACAGAAATAAAAATACTCAAAGAGTTATTTTTTTTTCCTTTTTCTGGTGACACACTATTGTGTATACCTGCCAAAATGTGAAACACCTTTAGCCCTGATATATAGAATTGCATGATGAATTGAAATGAGAAAGAGAGGCCAACAATTATTCGGTTTCAGATTTCTTAAGTAATCATCATGAGATAAAGCGGCTTTTTCGGTGGTCGGAGAATCGGGAGCAAGCGTGCGGCTTGGGTGATCCCGATGCGGTCAAAGGGCTCTTTCGTGAGTAGAATAGCAGAGGGCGGAAATTCAACACAATAGAAAAAGGCGAAAAAATCTTTTTTTTTCTTCTCTTTGGCTTGTATACACATTGAGCCTGCCATCTTCTATTGTTCTTCCTTCTGTACTTTCATGAAAAAAAAATGGGTTTGACTGAGGGGCTAACTGAAAGACTGAAAAGTTTGTGTCGGGAGAAGACAAGAAAAAAAGAAAGAATTATGTATGATTTTATTTAACACTGCCTGAGGCATCGTATCACGTGACTGGACGCTTAACACACGAATACATGAAAGAAGGAAGACAAATAAAAGAAAGAAAAAAAAATAGTTAGGGGGAGCGATATAAAAGAAAGATAGGAAAGATGGCTTCCGCCCTTCCAGGCCATTTCCCCTTGGGCCCGCAAGGCTCTCTTATATGTTGGCCGTCCATAACAAAACAAAAAAAACCATCAATTTTCTTCATTTCTCCTGGTTTTTTTAATAACTTCACGATATAAACATAAAAAAGCTTCAACTGAACGAGGAGGTCCTAATAGTTGGCATTTGTTTATCACGAATTTGCTAAGAAGTTTGGCGCGTTCAAATCTCCGCACGCAAAGAGCAAAAAAGAAATGCCCGGTGAAAGTTGTTCAGCTGGATACAACCCAAACCTTCACCTCAATCGTTTTAGTGTTTTTTTCTTTTCTTTTTCGCGTCTCTTCAGCCAAACAACAAAATACTAAACCTGCTACTCTTTCAAGATAGAACCACCACACGTTGAAGGGAAACAAAATGGGTAAGAGAGAGAAAGTGTTCCCTCTCTCTCTTTGACGTTTTGAATCGTACCACGGAGGTGAAAGAACGGGCCGATTCATCCACTTAAGGAAGAATAGAAAGTGAATGTCTGAGAGGCTTTATACGTTTCGTGCGCATAGATTTTTTCACGTTTTGGAAAGAAACGAAAGAATTTCTCCCCACACACAAAGAAACAAATTTGGGATGCCCTTATCTAATCGAGAAAAAAAAATTGTGTGAAAATCATTTTTCACCTTACCTTGTGTGTGTGTGATTACGTCGAATAAAATATAATCCTCAAGAGTTGTGTGTAGTCATCCGCTGGTGTGTTGAACCGAGATGAAAGAGCAAGATTCAACAAAGATGAAAAGGAGAGAGGGGGGAGAGAGGGAAAGGAAAGGGGGGCTTGAAAAAAACACCTGCGCGCGACGCGGTACGTAAAAATGCGACTGAAGCGTTGCAGAGGCACCGACTGACTGACTCTGCGGGCAGGTAGGAGGCGGTTGACTAGAGTTGTTGGAAGGGCGGCGGCGGCAACGACGATCAACTGCAAATACATACACAGAAGAAAACACCCTGCGGGAGGGAGCGCTGTTGGCTGATTACACTTTTGCACATGAAATCGACCAGATTCAACTGGCAATAAGAAATTCCATTTGAGGATATAAAACCGTTTAGAACATTGTTGTAACGTCTCTTTTTTTTCTGATTGACCATTTCTTTGACGGAAAGATTCCAGTCGCAAAGAAGATACCACCTGTTGCGTCCGATTCCAAGCTCTCGTCCTTGTTGATTTAGACCTATGCTGCATTACGCAAGCTCGATTTCCATCGAAGAATAGTACATCACACAAACTAAAGGATTCTCGTGAATTCTTGCGTCATTATTTAAGTTTGTTTTGGCGAGTCACTTTCTTTATAGGATTTTGTTGTGTGTTCTTTGTCCGTCAGCGCACACGGCCATTTTTTTTCTCAGTCATAATGACCATCTGGGCTGTAGGATTTTGTTAACGACTCAGTAAAAGGTTCTTTTCAAATCATTTCATTATGTAGGGGGGAAAAGAGATAAACTAAAAAGAGCTCCCTTTTGGTTACCACTGAGCAGGGGTCTTGATGGATACATTTCGGTGGAGGGAGAAATTTTCGACAAGGTCAACACCGTTTCTATCTTGCGCCTTTCTGGAGCGGGTGTAGATAAACATTCCAAAGAAAAGTCATAACACTGTGTCCTCGGGGTCCGTCTTTTCTTTTCCGCCTTTTTCTTCTTCTTTTATTCAAACACCTGTCCAAATATATCTTTGGGAATAAAAGGTACGAATCGAGTAAAGTCCTCGTCAACTACTCAAAGGAAGCTGGGATGAGGAAAATTGCATGAATTAACAAGGAGGAGATTTTTATCATTTAATGGGACTCGATCATGGGTAATCATGACCATAAATAATAAAAAAAAACTATCGAGTGACGTTATCAAATAATGATTTTTTTTCTTCTAAAGGTCAAACCTGATTGGATTTCCTGGATCTTTTAGAGTTTACCTGTTCCCCAATAGGGAATTTAAAAACCGGTTTTTTTTTAAACCATCGACATCTGGCAGCGAGATCGCCAACTATGCGTTGCATTTCCCAAATTAATCACAGTACAGTACAATGTTTGAAACGATTTTCGACCGGGAACATAGCACAAATATTATAAATTGTATATAAGTATGCAGCATCAAACCTTTAGCGCTTGGCATTGGTCCACTAGTTCAAATGATTGGGCAGTATAGTGAATTACTGGTTTAACTACTCTTACTAGCATTAGAATGCCTAGTTCAAATAGACTTTGACCGGGAGAAAGTGACTTTTTAAACATGTTTCTTGAAAAGTTTGGTTGAGCGTTTCTTGGCTGGAGTGTCGCCATTTAAGACTGGTTTAGCGACAAACTCGACTGTGCAGCCTAGCTCGTTCTTTTCACAAGGTGACCGATCCTGTTCCAGGATGATGAGTCTGTTCTTGAACGGCCAGGGTTTTAGAAAGTGTTTCGGTACGTACAATGTCACCTGGGGCCCTTGAACTAGCCAATACCGCCCAAGATTAATACCGTTCAAGAAAGCTACGCCCTATGTTCATTTTAAAAATGATGATCTGTCTTTAATACATTCATGATTGACAAATTACCTTGTGCCATCCTGATAAATTGAGAAAGGTATCCGCCAAATCGGACTCGTTGCGCTGGATTGCAAAGGATCCGCTGAATAATGACATCGTTCCTTTAATTGGAGTTCCACGTTTCTTTTCAATTTTGTTTAACCACTCCAAACTCTCTGTTTCATTAAAAGGCAAAGGATGATGAGTCCAGTTCGACAGGATGTGACCATTAAGTGTCACGTTGCTTGTTAGTCCCTATTGCAAGTGTTTGACGTTTCTATTACAAAATGTGTTGTTAAACCGTAAAAACAAAGAAAGAAAAACTAACCTTGAAATCTTTTATTCCGGTGCCGTAGGCTATTCTTCCTTGGTTTTCCACCAAAAGGCAGAGTTTCTGGTTGTTGGCCGCCTGAACTGGAATTGAAAAGAGTGATCCGCTTCGAGATAAAACTCCCCCAAATTCCTACATATATTTTTTTGTCATAGAATGAGCAGGCGGAAAAATGCAAAAGAAAATTTTAGTTTCACCATGTCAATGTAGAGATATGCCCGATCAGCCAATCCCTTGACTTCTAAAAGAGACGGGTCAGGAAAGTGGCCACTCAACTGGGTGCAGTACAAAACATAACCGTTTGCTTGTCCCAAAGCTTCGAATGTCAAGGGGTAGGTAGAAAGTAGGGGACGTCCAGCGATTGGAGTCGATAACAAATCCCACAGGTTGGCTACATAATGCAAGTGGACATGACCATAGGCTGCCTTAGGGCTGGCTATAGGAACGGGAAAATCAGGTAAAGGCAAATACTGCAATGGGAAAAAATACCGTTACTTTCAAACGAATTCGTAAAAGATAATATCGCGAAAATACCTTGGATATGACCTCTCTTACGCTAAAATATTTTTCAGTCGGATCTCCAGCTTCGTTTAAGGGAGCGTCATAGTCGTATGACGTAATGCAAGGCGTGTATGTATTTGATGGTAACGCACCTTTGACCAGAGAAAATTATGATTCACAAACTTATTGAGTCATTTATTACTCATTTTTATACCTGACGTAAACCCGAAAGAAGTACCTCCGTGAAACATGTACATCGAAACTGAGGCGTTGATTGCAAGCATATCATCGAGGGTTTTGACAACATCTCCTTTGTCAACTGTCGAATGTGGTTCTCCCCACAAATCTAGCCACCCAGGGTAATACTCGGAATTCACTCTTGGACCAGCAAGCTCAAAATGGCGTTGTGGTTTAAAAGAGTCGAGGGCGTTGGAGCCTTAGAACAAATAGAAGCAATATTGATTTAAACTGCTTTAAAAAAGTGTTTGAATGTATAATGTACCTGCGCCAAAATCTACAGTAGCGTAAACCCCCTAAATAAATAAACAAATAAATAAATAAATAAAAAATAAACAAATAAATAAATAAATAAAAAATAAATAAATAAATAAATAAACCCCCATACCGGTATTTTACCACACTGAAGGTAACCATCTCCATCGCCGTCAGTAGAGAAGAGCACAACTTCATTTCCAAGATGATGTCGAATGAAATCTCTTAACCAACTTGTGTAGTCTCTGTCGCACGGCGAATAGCTACCTATAATGATAAACATATTCATTAATTTTAAAGTACAAGATAATATACGACAGCAATTTCGCCATATACAGTACCATATTCATTTTCAACTTGAACGGTGATGATGGGTCCTCCATTGTTGTACAGGTAAGGCCTGATTTTAGACAGAAGAACAGAGAACCATTTCTCGACGTGAGTTACATAACCTGTTTTAATTAATACAAATGATGTATCCTGCATTATTACCTTTGAACATAATAATAATTAGCGAATGAACAAAAGATTTGAATTGATAACCTCTTTCATTGTTAAGACTAATATCTCATTAATGTCATAGTATATTTGAAATTCAATTCATTATCTAAATGATCGACAACTCGACAAGTTGACATCACTCCCTGTTTTATCCGCATTTCATTTAGATTAAGACATCCGATATTATGACGAAAAGGGCAATATAACTGTATGCGTTTAACTGGTTTTGATTATATTAACGAACGTGAGTATAATCGAAACCAGTTCAAAATCAGCAAACTAATTAAGCCTTGCCAATTTCATGATCGGTCTGTTTCTAATTAAAATTTCAAGAACGCCTAAAACGTTTTCTAGTATAATCTAAGAAATTTTTAAATGGAAATACAAGTACCCGCCCTAAAACATAAATATGGTATAAAATTCTAAGACAAGAATCCACAAACTACAGTAAGCTTAATACTAAGTCATAAGTCAGTCAGATATCACATAGTCACATGCTAGGAAATGGCTGTTTAAAAAATATAATTTTTAAATAATGAGTATTACACCCTATGGCTACAGTTTGTACACAGATGCCCAGAGTTTTCAGTGAAACCTAGCCTGTCAACTCAATGCTTGGAAAATGGTTTAGATTCTTACTTTTGTCACTGGTTCGTAGTTTAATGGATGGATCAACTGACAGAAGCCAGAATGGTAAACCTCCCTGGCAAGGTACAAATAATACAAAATTATAAATACATTTTTTAAATTCATTTATTATCAATTCAATCACCATGTCTCTTTCAGCATCAATGAATGGGCCAGGTCGCAAAATGACACTGAGGTTGAATTTTTGAGCCAACTGGAAATAAGACTCTATGTCTAAATTCCCTTCAAATGTGTACACACCTGGCTTTGGCTCATGTGATGCCCATTCCACATACCTAAACAATCAACAAGATATGAATTAGATGAATAATGTAAAGATGTAATCGGTTTAGTTTATGCATACGTTTCTAGAGCATTTAACCCAGCAGCTCTCATTTTTCTCATTCGGTCAGGCCAGTACTGGACTGGAACACGGAAATAATGCATAGCTCCAGAGACATAACGAAAAGGCTCGCCATCTTTGACAAACTGATTATTCACATAGTCAATAGAAAAACTATGGCTTTTAACCTATGAAAAAAGTATCATTGTCATTAAGTTTGAACAAAGCAATGGAAACAAACAAAAAGTAACTTACAAGCTTATCACCTTTGTTAGTAGCTCCAGATAAGCCAAAAACCATACATAAAATTATGGTGACAATCATTTTGGGCTTCACTAGCTTTGTCCAGATTTCAACATTCAAGAATCGAAGTACAACAAGATTGAACGTCTACTGCTTTAGTGATTTAAAGAGTAAACCGCCCCCTCCCCATTACACGTGCAGTAAAATGTAAACAAAAAAGACAGAGTTGCCACTTGCCAGTCGCAACTTAAATAGATGAAATAAAATTTAGTGATTGGCCAATTCAAAATAAATCAAAACTCTTAAAAGTTTTTTGGTTTTCAGACATTTTCACGAGAAATACCGAATACCGACATCAGAAGTATCGATCAAAACACAGCTTTTATCCCAATACTTGGCTCGTATTTGTAGCCTCCCATCTCTCTCTTTTGGACTTTCCCATGTAGTCATGGCCTCCATCCGTCTTTCGTTCGTTCGTGAAGCGTTGCCCAATGGGGCGGCGGCTAACGGGTGTCTGTATTTCGGCTTTTTGTTTCCCTTTGCTGGTTTTTCCAGGGTTTGCTTCTATAAAACCAAGCGCAGCTGCTGTTTGTTTGTCAGTTCAGAGCAAGTTCCTTTCGAACTAAATTTATTAGTCCCCTCTGGTAGCGTTTACGTTTGAATTTTACCATAGCTATTTTATTATTGACTATTGAAAATGCCGGAATCACCCTTCGGAGCTGACGTGGGCACACAACCCGGTCTGCAGATTTGGAGAATCGAGGTAAGAAAAATTAATTAATATTATAAACATATTATTTACCCTAGAGTAATTTCTCAAATAACATTAAGTCGACGTTAGTAGTAAAACAAACCAAAGGTATACGATTTCTGACATTTGAACAGCCTAAAATTTTGTTACGAAATAGGATATATATAATTAATTTACCAACGCAGACGTAGCACAAAGCTATATTTTAACCTGGAAAAATTCTTCTTTTTTAAATCTTATTATAGCAGTTTCTAAAAATCTGAAAACGAGAGTAGTAAGACAAAATGCAACATGAAACACGGAACTAAAGATCTAAATTTAGAATGTATAGTTTCCCCTCATCTACCAGAGTTCTTCTAGCAATAACAATGTACAAACTACAAACTCCCGGAAATGACAAAAATAAAAATAACAAGTTATCAAGTTTAAACAAATGTAACCCATCTCTGCCTCCTCATGTTGCCAATGACAACACGGGCGAAAAGTATTGATTCCTTTTTTTCTGTGTTAATTCGTTCGATATAATACTTAAATGTTATATCAGGTAACTTATCTTATCAACTTATCATAAATAAACATATTTGATTCCATAACTTAAAAGGGTAACCTCCTTTCGTTCGTCCGCGTTAGGAAACATGGGCTGTTGAGCACATACGTACAAGTTACGGTACAGTGAACGCGAATCCGACACACCTTCAGGCACTACATGGCCCTGGCATTATTTAACACCCACACACTTTGCGAGTGGAACTCTGATCCCCACGCAGACGCATAACTGAAATAGGTGCACAAAAGAGTTGTCATCACAGTGCGAGAGATAATCAGAAAACTTTATGGCTATTTTGGAACCTGGGAACTAGAAAGATAATCAAACAAAAACATAATTTGAAACATATCAAACCAAATTCTGTAGCATTTGAAAATTTCTCTTTTTATTTTGTCTCGTCTGGATTTTGGACAAACGGTTTTTCCCCGTGCGTGGTCCCAATTGAGCAATCCCCGTTCTTTCCCGGGTTTTCGCCTCAAGCGGGGAAAGGTGATCATTGAAGACTTGATTCACCATCCATTCACCACACGCATCCGGTTTCTTGTTCTCTTCACTGTGGACAACACGACGATTACAGAAAGTCTTGGGAAGTGAAGCATACACACACCAATTTATATCTTCGTCATCAGAAATATATTTCCTGGGAGTTTTTGGTTTGTACCGGAAGAATGTAATCAGATAAACTCGAACGAATAAATTATTATGAAGGTTTCTTTCGACTTCGGAACCTACAAGAAATCAAATTCAACAAAGAAAACATAAAAATTTATCAATATTTACTTCCCCGATAAATTTAGCTTGCGGTTATACTGATATTGCTACATACAGTAAACTAAGTCAAATTGCATATTTTCCCCGGAAAGGAATTGCCGCATTCACCACAAAATCGAGCTAGTATTTAACCACCAGGATTCTGTTATTAGATTATCCAGCTAGTATAAAATTTGAAGCACTTAGAACTTAAGCCATCTGAAAATAGGATTTCAAAGAAATCATTTTTCGAAATGTGATGCAATACAACACATTTGTTTGCCAATGTGAGGAAATGTTATGAAAATACTTATTTCGATCCATCTGTCGTTACAGAATTTCGCTCCAGTTTCGTACGATAAAAAGTCATACGGCAAGTTCTACAGCGGAGATTCCTACATTGTTCTGAATGTGAGTATTTTTGGAACTAAGAGTGTGAGCACAACAAGTCTTGGTGTTAACTCTAATCAATTTTTACAGACCAGGCTGTCTGGTGACAAGTTGAAATGGGACATTCACTTCTGGCTAGGAAAAGATACTTCACAGGTATGTTTTATGGGGGAATTCAAAAAATCCTGCTTTCACTTATTCTTTTTGACATAAAAGTTATCACTACAATTAATAAGAACCCACCTTTTTTTATGGAACACTAACATCATCCATCATGATGTGACTTTAAGGCAATAAACTGTGATTGATTATATAGGATGAAATGGGAGCAGCAGCGATATTTGCTGTTGAGCTGGATGACTCTCTAGGTGGAGTTCCTGTTCAACATCGAGAAGTTCAAGAATATGAGTCATCAATGTTCCTGGCAAATTTCCCTGGCGGTATACATTGACAGAGCTGCTTACTTATCCTAAGAGTATACATCATTATCTTTTTTTTTAAATGGCAATATAAAGGTGTGCGTTACCTTGACGGCGGAATTGCTAGCGGTTTCAAGCACGTCGATCCCGACCAAGTGGAAAAGAAACTGTTGCAAGTCAAGGGCAAGCGAAACGTTCGCGTCAGACAGGTTGATCTGAATTCCGGTGGAACTGCACAAGAATTTGATTTTAATGAAAGAAAATTTTTGAAATTCTTGCAGGTCCCACTTGACGTTTCTTCGATGAACAAAGGCGATTGCTTCGTTTTGGACGCCGGAAAGGTCATCTATGTGTACATGGGCAACAGTAGCAAGAAGGTGGAACGTTTGAAGGCGATTCAAGCTGCCAATCAAGTCCGTGATCAAGACCATGCCGGCAAAGCCAAGATCGTTATCCTCGGTTCGTTGCCTCTATAAGAACAAGAAAAATCCAGGTCTTTTTAAACTATTTTGCTTTAAACAGACGAATTCAGTGGTGGTGGTGATGTGACGACATTTTTTAACGAGCTGGGAAGTGGATCACCAATGGAAGTTCCAGAAGGATCTACAGAAGATGATGATGTATCATTCGAAAAACAACAACAGGTAGACCCCGAATTAGACTATATAACGGTCAAAGACCACAAATTTTCAAAGTTCTCTTACTTTCAAGTCGTCAGTGATATTGTTCCGCGTGAGCGATGCTAGCGGCCAATTGGTGATTGAGGAAGTCGGTCAAAAACCACTGCAGCAATCTATGTTGAAAAGAGAGGTAAGTTGTCAATGACTTTTTCCCGTTTTACTCGTTTAGATAGCTTCAGTCCGTACTTTTCTCACGCCAATCTTGGTTCGTCCACTAATCGTTTGATGTTTTTTGATCGTGCTTTGTTTTGCTTTAACTAACACGCCAACACTTAATGCGATACGAGAAGAACGATGAAAGTGAGAAATCGGTAAGTAGCTGCGAGTTTAATTGCATCCAATTTATTGCACTGGTTGAAAACGAGAGCACCGTCAACTAAAACAGTTATTTAAGTCTTGCATTTATTCTTATTTAAATTCTTACTTTCTTATAGGATTGTTTCATTTTGGACACTGCGGGATCAGGACTTTTCGTTTGGATTGGTCGCGGATGTACGAAGGCTGAGAAGCTTGAGGCAATGAATGTGGCCCAGAAGTTCTTAACTGAAAAAGGCTATCCAATGTGGACTAAGGTATTTAAATCTGTTGACATTAAAAAAAAAATACGCTTAATTTAAAATAAAATATTTTTGCAGGTTAATCGAGTTGTGGATGGAGGAGAACCAACTATTTTCAAGCAATACTTTGCTAGTTGGAAAGAAGAAACTGGAGGAAAAGAACACGTGCCCGTACCGATCAAAAACGGCCGCATCGCTGGTTAGCAAAAAATAATACCAGTAATAGATTCAAAAATAAAAACTAATTTCCCCATCTAGAATTCAACGTCAGCTCGCTGCACAGGGACAAGGTTCGTTTGCTACTTAAACAAGGTGGTGCTGCCCCAGGATTTTCACCGGATGACGGCACCGGAGAAAAGGAAATTTACCGCGTCGAGAATTTCGAATTAGCACCAGTCGACCCATCAGCTCATGGAATGTTTTTCGGAGGTGATTCGTATGTCATTAAGTACACATACAACGTCAATGGACGCAATCGTTACATCATTTACTTCTGGCAGGTAAATATTGAACTGGCGAGAAATTCAAATATTTTACCCTAATGCAATATTATTGATTCGCAATTTTCTATTACTGAATTCAGGGTAACGACAGCAGCCAAGACGAAAAAGCCGCTTCTGCAATTCACGCTATGAGATTGGATAACGAAGTTGCCGGTAAAGCTGTGCAGGTTCGCCTCACACAGGGTAATGAGCCCCGCCATTTCATTAAGATGTTCAAAGGACGGATGATCATTTTCACCGGCGGACATGCCAGTGGTTTCCGCAATATTCACGATTACGATAGCTATGATGTGGATGGAACACGCCTTTTCCACGTAAGTTTTACAAGTACTACCTTCAATCTACGTAAAAACTGTATCTATTTCTTTTGTTGTAAAGGTTCGAGGTTTTGCTGCTGATGACATGAGAGCCGTTCAAGTGGCTGAGAAAGCTTCCTCACTGAATTCGGACGATGTTTTTGTTCTGGAAACTCCATCAAAAACTTACCTATGGAATGGCGTTGTAAGTCTTGAATTGCTTCTGTTAACTATGGAACTTGCAAGTAGCAAGACACTTGAATCCATTTTCAGGCTTCTTCTGATGATGAAAAGAGCCTCGGAGTTGAGATTGCCAATCTGGTGTCTCCCGGTCGTGATATGGTACCGATCAATGAAGGTGAAGAGCCGCAAGAGTTCTGGGATGCTTTAGGTGGCAAAGGACCTTACACCACTGTCCAACCAGATCCTCCTCCAGTGCTTAAGGCCCGCTTGTTCCACTGCATTTTGAACATTTCTGGCCGTCTAAGGGTGGAAGAAATCAAACCCTTCAAGCAAGAAGTATGAGTTTACAATTATTTTTAAATTAAAAATTAATAAATAATATTCTTACAAAAATTAAAAAAAAATAGGATTTGGTTGATGATGATGTCATGGTACTAGACTCTGGCCATGAGATTTATGTTTGGATTGGACTGCATTCTACCGAAAAAGAACGTGAAGCTGGATTCAAAATGGCCCAGGTTTTCTCCAAGTTTTCACTAACTTCTTTATCCATTGAAAAATTTATGATTTTTTGGCTGTAGGAATATTTGGTCACAGAGCCATCTCAGCGTAGTGTTGACTCAACACTTATTTTCATGATTCATCAAAGACAGGAGCCTGAGAGCTTCACTGATGTCTTCCCCACCTGGAATAGAAACATGTGGAAGGTATAATACCAAGAAAAACATACTTTTCTCTATGAAAATCTTTTGCTAAATTATCTTGCCAAAACACATTCAGCTCTTCTCCATTTCTTGTTTGATAATGCTTCAAGAAACCCCTCTGTTCCAAGTACAAAACCCACAATCTCAAACTGTTTAGATTTCCCAAAATTCGTAAGCTGCATGACAAGTGGCAAAAATGATGTTAATTTGAGCTTCAAGTTCTTCACACATGAAACAATCTGTATTCTACTTTTCTCTTGGCTTTCCCTCCTTTTTGATTCATGGTTTCTTACCTCTATTTGACAATCTGGTATTATTTTCGGTTTCTGAATCAGCATGCTATATAGAAAGTATCACTATTACCATTCATATCCAAGAACTCTTACATTAACATGTGACGGTGTGAGTATTCGGTCCTTGAAGAGAAGAACTAATTCGAACTGGTGGATTTGTTTGCGAATTTTCGTTTTATGTTTCCAGGAGCAGAAAACATACGAACAAATCAAAGCAGAAATCATGGCATCCAACGGAGTTGAAGACGACTGAGTGGCATGGCGAGTAGTTTTTTTTTTGTCACATGATTGAACGGATCATGTTACCGGATCCAATTTCCTTTTTCTAGTTTCAATCACGTATGACATTTAATTTGACTTTTTCGTCTGCTTTAACAAAACATGTCTGCTTGTCTACCAAAATTTGAAATTTGAGTCGCGCACATAATTTCTCCCTTGAATCTTCTTCACTGTGATACTTTCCTGGAATTTGATGCACTAACTTGAATTTTAAATTAAACAAAATAGGTGCTCTTATCTGTTGCTTGACCTTTTGATTCCTTGTGCTAACAAGAAAATAATCTGAAATGAAATGGAAGGTATCAAAAGGTTATTAGTTATTATATGGTTATTATACTACCACTATTCCTATATTCATGTGACAGTATCAAATTCAAATTGATTATCTATCTTATTATCATCAACTTTTCTGTTTCACTACTTGGATGATAAGATCCAATACACAGTTTGAAAATCACTTGGAATGTTCTAAGTTCCTTAAACTTCAAAAACCACAATTTTAAAAATACCATGTTTTCTATCAGTTACCGCCTCCCAATAATCACTGTCGTTTAATACTGTGCCGCTAAAAATTAATATGTGGTGCATAACTATACCATTAATTTATACGTGCAACTAATATGACAACGCGTCCCGAGTTACGATGCGCAAAACATCAGATAACGTAATAGTAGCGGAAGTTTCACCTCTCATGAGACACCCTCTGCAACGTCCTCTCACTTTTACACTGTGACGTAATATTATTGAACCCTCAATCTTTGATTTACCATATAATGTGTCCTCCCACTCTTGTAGAGGTTGAAATTGGTGATAGCATCCAAGAGAAACATAAAGAGGAGATTTCAGTCTTGTCCGATGGCTCTGCTGTACCGATTTTAACTGCCTTTATTAGTCATTAGCGAAATTTTAAGTTCGTTTTCTTTACGTTAAAGAATAACAATCTATTGATTGAGGGGCTTTCGGCTCATGATCTTAAGACGATGATATAAAATAAACAGCAAATAGCCAAATACTCAACTTCATTTAACAGTAGCCTATATTATTCTTTCATTGTACCTCCTGGTAAATGTTTTCGGCCACCAGTCGTATCGTGTATCGTAGCGTTAACCTGTTCTCATCGCATCAGTCCTATCATCCTTTTCTTTCGTAGATGATGTAATATACAACATCAATGTATTATGTAAATCTGCTGTTGTCAGATAGCAGCTACAGATTGTGAACATTATTTACGAAATTACAGAATTGTGCACACTTTACTTTAATCCTTATTGGATAATCATCATTTATCTGTTATTTATATTGCTTTATTAGGTGTGATTCCTTAGGAATCACTAGTTCAAAAATTTAAATCACCATCCCTTTCGAGACTACGATTTTTCTTCAGGGATCCACTCATTAGACGGACCCCACCTATATAAGTATTTATCAAATACTTATATAGTATTAGCAAGCCTACTAACAGGCTCAATATTAAGTAACAGTTATGCTAACTGTTACTTGCTATCCGTGATTTTTCCAGCAAATGGGTCTTTATACTGTTTACTATAAGAAACCGAGCTAACCATTTTAACCGTGAATCATTGAGAGGTAAATAATATCAACCAAATTTCTTAAACTTTAAAAACTAGTTTATGGTGAACAATTATTTCCTTTATAAAGTTCGTTAATTACTTTTATAAATTTTGGGCTTTGGATACCTGAATTCCAGATGTAAAACAAAAAAATGTGCATAAGCCTATATGGTATAGCTCTCTGCGCTCCATATTATCGATTATCTTTTTATTGATAACTTTACGTCCAAGTAATCGATTTTTCTATTAGAACGTTTAGTGGGGGAGGCTATTTCTATAGTGTGATTGGTTCCGGAGGTAACTAACTTGGCTATTTTTTTTCATAGATAATATGTTTTAACGTAGGCTCTATCACTTAAAATGTATGCATTGGAGGCACCATTCCAATATTCAATTGTCCGCCCTGACACACTCTTAGGATAATTGAGGTTTGGCGTTAGATCATCATTGCCCGAGGAGAATTTTCGCATGGCGATCTGCATTTTTCATACATTTTTCATGCAATCGAAAAATGTAACATGCATTTTGCATCATGGTGTCTTCACACACCAATTTCACTAAACGGAGCCCTTATGGAAAGCGTTTTACATGCATTTTACTTGCATGCTCAGATCCATTTTATTTCCGTTTTTAAATGTGTGTTTAATTCATTTATAATGCATGTTCAAAACGCAATTTGATTTGTGCTCAAAAATTTTAAATTTCTATTTTTTTTTATACTTATTTTTATGTTTACAGAAAGGTAACGAAAAATCAAAAAGGAGTAGTTTTGTCAATTTTTTAATAAGTTTATTTACATAATCTTCATAGTAATTACGGCAACCATCAGCAAGGTATTAAAGGGGACTCTTACCTTGTCTTTTAAAATAATCGTCATGGAATAAGGCTGAATGTCAATGAAAAATCGTAGACAAATACGTGACTAGACAAATGATGAAAGAAGAAATATATGTAACTATGTCAACGAAATGTAAATCGAAAAGAATTGACGGAACAAAGCACTACATAAAGGAAAGAGGCGAAACATTAACAAGGTTATGTCGTGGATGAACTGCTGTGTTTCACATATTCAAAACTCATGCAGTAATGGTATAGCAGAAATCAAAATATATCATATAGCAAACAGAACCCAAGTAAATTACATTGATCCAATTGGAGACTCAAGAGACATATTAAGTATTTTAAAAAGTGGACGTTGTCGATGAATAAAAATTTTCTTTTGCAACAGCATGCACAGCTTCTTCAGGTATGGGATGTGTCACAAGACTTTCAGTACAGCATAAAAAAATTCATGAAAAAAGAAAAAATGTCTGTTATAGTGATAGCCTATATCAGAAACACAATACTGTAAAAATTGTATACAATCAACTGTCAGAGTTAAGAGTTAACTATAAGGCCAATACACAGTACATACCACTCAAATGTTAACCAATACTAATCCTACTTGAAAGAACGTGATCTTTTCATTCCAGTCTGTCTCGTCATCAAGGAACACATTTTGTTTTCCTAAACTCCTAATCATGAAAACGATATACTTGATGCTATGCAAATTTACAAACTTATCCTGAAAAAGTGCAAAGTCAGAGTAACTCGCCGGCACCTGTCAAATTTCATTCTTACAACTAAGGGTTAAACAGCAACCTTCAAACTAAACGAAATACCGACACAACCGGACACAACACCCGTGTAAACTTTAAATGTATAATGGTGACGTGTGGTGGCGCGTCGGATGGTCTGATTGTTTTTACGGTTTTTAAATCCTAATATCAGTTAAAGATGTATACTTATAGTTATATGTTATATTTATTAAGCAACAAATAATCTTGAAAGATAATCAAACCATTCGATCACTATGCAGCATCTCGAAGCATCTCATAAGTGATACCAATAATTTGGCGTTGTTTTTATAGTAGGCTAGTGTAAGTGTAAAATGAATGACAAGTTGCAAATTTAATTTGGCTTTTTAAATTAACCATAATTTTTAAAAGGCTATCGCACAAATGTTCAGATATATTTTCAGTAGTCTAAACAAAATATACCTTGACCGAGAACCGATCTATGAGGTTCTTGATTCCCAGCCGAGTATTTTGACCATTACACCAGTGATTATGTTATAAATACAACAACATTAAGAAATTTTAATATAATTTTTTTTTAAATTTTCAATTCAAAAAGTTTTAAACTTGTTTTATACGTTTTCACAAACAATTAAGGGGGACATCAAAATTTTTGCGGAATATATTGTATAGGTTAATGCTTATCTAATAAAACTTTGAAACATTAAAAATTTCTGGGTGTAATGGTTGAAGAACTGAATTGCAAATATGTAATGCGTGAGGGCCTAAGTTCGATTCCAGAGGAAATAATGTTTTTCATCTCAGGATTGAGGATTCATCCAAAAGGTGGAAATCTTTCGATTTTTAAAACAATGCAAATATATTAAATAATACATTTTATTCTGTGATATTTTACATTTCATCATGTATTTAAAATGTTTCAGAGAATTAAGTGATTCTACACCATTTATCGTATTATATATTTTGCATTGAAACGGAAAATGCTTTTGCACGGTTTGCGCCCTTTTTTCTGACCCATCCCCTTCAAAACAAGAGAATTCATTCCAATAATGAATTTAAAATGCATTCTACATGCATGGGCTGGTAAGACCGTACAGCACCATGCCAAAATTCTCCTCGGGTGGCAATGAATATACCTTAACTGTGAAAAAAAAATTCTGCAGTTTATGAACATGAAGGCTGACTCCGGCTAACTCAATAATAAACCGTCCGTAAACTTTCGGGATTCCCGAAATATATTATAAAAATTAAAATGTTGTGAGGTTCTTTATAGGTTAACGATCTATTATTCTACATTGTGTATTTTTTAATGGCTATTGTAAGTTGCTGGTTTAATAAGTTGTTTCTTAGTTAATTATTTAAGAAATCTCTAAATTTCGTCGCTTCTGACTATGATACAGTATTAGAGTACGAGTCATTTTTCAGCACGCAGGTAAATACTATTCGGAAATGACGCAATTTTATTTATTATAACAATATATAACTTTGATTGTGCAATATTTTCTATAAAGCATGGAGAGGCTCGCTAATTTCGGAAGTTTCGTCATCACCAGCATATCTTTACGACTAGCATTAGACAAATTGACTTTACTATTATCTCGTGACATTTTTTTCCCTTTTTCTTGATAAGGCTACGGTGATTACCGTGACTATAAAACGTCAACTGAATTTCATTGTTTCGACTGCTGACACACACAGAGCTGGACTAGAATTATTCTTTAATCCTCATAATTTTGAAAATGGACTTACAGGATAGTGTTGGTAATTACGATCCGCCGTCTTTAGTGAAAATCTCTTCCCGTTTCTTGGCGGCCAACATGTGCCTTTTAAATGTGCCAGCTATTAAAGTGTCATCCAGAAGAAAACAAGATTCTCAATCGATTGGACGTTTCAAATCGCGACTATTTCGAATGTCACGCCGGAAATTGGCCGATAAGAGATTTTCAGCAATCGAAGAACGTCGCGTCATTCGTAAAAATAAACTTATCGCACACATATTTATTCAATAACTAGAATAATAATTTTCGGTTGATGCGTAATTCTAGCTTCTACGTTGTTGGAAATGATTTGGCAAGAAGCCTTGGTTTTGCAGCAAGGAATAATATACGATGATGTTTACCGTTTCCTGTACGAAACCTGTCTCAGCTTAGATCTACG
Organism: Daphnia galeata; assembly: GCA_030770115.1. Classification (NCBI taxonomy): domain Eukaryota; kingdom Metazoa; phylum Arthropoda; class Branchiopoda; order Diplostraca; family Daphniidae; genus Daphnia; species Daphnia galeata. The sequence continues at coordinate 11,023,548 of CM061117.1, forward strand.
TCACTGTGTCTCGCCAGTTAAGAACAACCCGAAAGATGGACGTTCTTCACTAATTAGACTCTTAAATCAAATACCACAATATTCTCCGGTATGTATTTAATTAATGAATAACATTTTAAAATTGTTTGATATAAATCAAAGCAATTTAAATCATTTTTAGAATTTGAAACATCTCAATTTGAGTTATCAGGAGTATCTACCGGAAGATTTTTCATTTCTCACCCAGCTGGTCCAGCTTGAGTCGCTCAAATTTGACTACGTTACTAGATTTGATTGCAACAAAATCCAGTTAATTACAGACTCTGTCGCCGGTCTACACTATTTCAAGTGAGTTTATTTAAAAAATACATTTTGTTAAGTACACTATAAAGTTTGAACTTAAATCTAGACTATAGATAGTTAATATTTTTGGTTACGTAAACAGAATACTCAGCTTGAGAGGTTGTTCCTCCATTCAAGACAATGCCCTCGGTTACTTGTGCCGGAAGTTACAACGATTAGAAGTACTCGACCTGCGGGAGACCATACCAGACGGTTGGAGTTTCCTCGCACACGCGCAAGACTTGCGTCTGCTACAGCACGAATATCTTTTGAACGGACTCTCTCGGCTCTTTCGGGATGGTGATTACGATTACACCGACCCATTACCAATCTACAAAAACGAACATGTCCAATACGAACCCGAACATCATCCTCATTTGATAACGTACCACTTACACAACGTCTTCCCTTATCTTGTGAAACTGGAATTATTTCAAATTAATATTCATCCTCAAGTGTTGGAATCAATACGTCAAATGGTTTGTTTGAAACAGTTGACGCTAATATCAGACAGAATGACTGCTTCAGAAGATAACTTTTCCGGCCTGATGGATAGCTGTGGAAGCAGCCTCGAAGTGCTACATCTTTCCAGATTTAGCCGGTTTATGCCGTTGGAGACTTTGGCGCAGTGCTGCCCGAATTTGAAAACTCTACGACTTGAACACTGTCGATTCCGGACCGGCGGCGATGACAGCAGCACAGCTTCGTTTGACCATCAACAGGCCCCTTGCCCGCAACAGCCGTTCTGGAATCAACTGGAACACCTGGAATTGACAGACGTTCCCGTTCCAATGGATTCGAAGGCAAACTGGAGTCTACTTATGCCGGCGAGCCTCAAGCGCTGCGTTCTGTGTAATGTTAACATTGACGACAGGTTTCTCGACTCATTATTGCCATCCGTCGGAATGATGTACTTGGCTTTGATCGGCGCTAGTCAATTGACGGACAAGGGTGTCGAGAACCTGATAGCTCGATTTCGTCACCAGCACCAGTCTGAAAACAAACTGGTGATTTCCGATTGCAGCTGCCAGATTAGACAACACCATGCTAAGCTTCAACAACTGGCCCGTGATAATTGTGTACAGCTTTTCTTACATTAATCTACGTAGTATTACATTTTATGTCGCAACTGAGTTTTTTTGCTGTCAATAAAAGGCGACGGAAGTAGATAGACCATTCGACCTAAGTATATACATTCTTAATCTTTTATACAACCGTCGAATGATCTCATGGCAACTTCAGCAAATATTTCTATCGTCTCAAGTAATATGTTATCATATTTGGTGGATTTGTACATGTTTCTTATTGTAAATATATATGAAATGATCCCACAAAAACAGGTAGCTGGTAGCCTTATTAGTTATTATAGCCCCCTCATCCTAGAAAATTATTAACATAAGGCCGATCTTGGAATGACAGGCTAAAATTAGGTTGCAGATCAACCAAAACATGCATTCAAATTTAATCCCTGTTCGCTTACATGGCTAACAGATCGTCGAGGTTGTTTCCTCCTCAAAGTAATGTGAACCATGTCGCCCGGTAAACACACCTAACACACCTAAACACACCCGGTAAACACACCTATATGAATTTTACAAACAAAGGAAATGTTAATCATAGATTGAAAAACAATTTGTACGTATAATCGTTTTATTTGATGATGATAAACAAAACGAATATTAACGTCCCATTTACGTCACGACGGTGAAGATTAAAAATCCAATTCCAAACGTAAAAGGACATTCGTATCGATAAAAATACCAAGCGATTAAAACGTGGAACGATACTATAAAAATCAGATATCACGTAATAATCACTAATTTCTTCAAGGTGATACAACCAAAAGTATCTGGAAGAACGCTTCCTCTTCATTTCCTCTATATAGTTTGTCAACATCACTTATCGCTAAATAAACAAAGCAAAGCAAACAATAAAATTACCGAAAATTACAACAGCGGCAGCGTACCGAGGTCCGTATCCGAGCTAAGGGAGAAATTCGAACATGAAGAAAAACAGACCCCCAACTTACAGCACGTAACACATGCAGCTCTACATTTAGCCGGTAGACAAAAACATCGAGGAATGTTAGTGTATTGTAGCTAGTGTACAAGAGCAGCTTGCACACAGCAATAATAGTTTCAACTCCCACATATTCGGCTCCGTTCCATATGCGAAGACGTGTACAATACCCGTCAGACCGCGTCAGACGTTTGACAAATGGCCCGCATTTGAGACGAAGAGTCGAAGGAACCAGAGCGCGAGTTTAAGTGTGCGGCTGTTGAATAGAAACTATACGGAACGAATGTGACTCTCTTGACATAATTTGAAAAAGAATTTCGTCTTCGCAAAAGCAGAGTATTCGCCATTATGAAGAATTCAAATGCAGCATATTATGCGTTCCCTGAACATAATTCAAATAGAATATACAATAAGTTGGCAGCCCATAAAGTTCTATATTATTCATTCTGCGTGTGGGCCGACAATATGTCAGATTGGGAGAGACAATATCCAGAGTGAGCTTAACTGACGACCTATAGAGCAGTGTAAATTACACGATGCATGATGATTATCATCACAGACCGCCCACGCCCGCCTAAAAACTAAGTTGCATGTTATAGTGACACGGGGTTGGACTGGGAGGTCTTGTCCTACATGTTTGGGTGTACATAGGAAACCTTCTCAGACTGAGAAACGAAAGATTCTGCTGCTGTATTTGCTGCTGCTATAGCCGCCGCATAGCGAGTGGGCGCGCGGGATGAGTTTAAAAATAAGCGTGGGCTCGCCGAGAGAGAAAGTGACTGCTGTATATATATATATATATATAAGCAAGGTGCTATATAAGACACGATACCCTTCAAAATACAAAAAAGAATGAAGAGAACATGGGAACTAGAAGAGAAGAAGAACAAAAAAAATGAAAGTAAAAACAGGAGTCGCAGAGCGCAGTCTGCTGAGAGAAAGAAAAGTGAAAAAGTAGGAAAAAAAAGGAGGTGGAAGCCTATGTTTGGACGAGGGTGGGCGCCAGCATAGCTGACCGTCTTGAACGTTGAACAAAATCAGCCCAGCAGCAGCAACAGGAACGCCAGGCTTCGATATTATTCAGTGGCCAAGTCTTCACGACGGGAGCGTGCATAGAGTCAGCGGGTCGCGTCGCGTCTCTCCTGTCTCTCGATCATCTTTTTGTTTGGTTTCACTCAATTATTTCCTTTCGATCGATTACATCATCCATCCAGCAAGTATAGTAGGCGTCTCGTCACTCCCCCCCTTCCAATCCGAGTAAGTCCTAAAAAGTCATCTTTATTCTATTTGAATTTGGCCTACATTCTTATCGTATGTATAAGAAATAAGAACGTGACTGAATGCTTGATATGTTCAACGTCATTCTATTTCAAGTCGTTATTCTTTCTTTCTTATATAACTACTCTTATATTTTTTGTTGTTTAATTCCTAATATTGAAAAAAAAAACAAAAATGTCGTCTTGTTTTTTTTTTAACATGTGCAAATGCTCGGATCTTGGATCTTAATCCAGCATTTTTCAACATTTTTTTTCTCATCAGTCAATCAAGAATGAATTCGACATTAATATAATTAGGCTTTGTATATCCAATAGTTTAGTCGGTGGCTAATTCATAAATGTCGTGCAAATTAAAGCCCAAAATTTCAAACGAAATTTCAAAAAACTGCAATTCATTAATCAAAGAACATTTTAAAAAAATACCTGAACGCAATAATAAAGACTGTGCTAATTTCTTTTGTTCATCTTACTATGTCATTATGTTGCGAATTTTGCCGGCATCCAAAAATCCTTTTCATTTTATTCATCATCCTTAAAAATCTAATTTTCATTTAAAAATATAACAGGTCGATTTCTTAATCCCATTTCCTTTATTTTTATTACCTTTTCTCATATTTCATTGGCTTCTGAAGAGATTTCATTCAAACAATCTCTGGTATACCTATAGCAATCGTCATCACTCACAAGTGCCGGATCGCGTGTGTATATAGCCTATCTAAGAGAAACCAGAGAGGCGTGTGTGTATTTATAAACTTTTCGAAAGAAAACAAAAAGAAAAATGAGCCGTCCGCCATTTTGGCGAATACCGCGAAATAGTACGAGGGACGATGACCCCGATGCTGAATCGTCATCAGCACTGGTACGTAATTTGCAACAAAACCCCTCTCCATTATGCTCCAACGATGTTACAGGACAAAAAATAAAAAAACAGAAATATCGTTGTTATGTTTTCAATCGTGATTTTTCTCCCCGTGTGAATTCGTTCGTTTTTTATCTATATTAAGAGACACAATTGTAGTGAGTGTCACCTTTTCCCCTTCTCCACCCGTGTGTAATGTGTGTGTTTGTGTGTGGCGTTGAACATCCGGTTCTGTCCCGGATGACCGTGTATATACATTTTAATAGAAAACGATTATACTCGGAATGATTAGTAGTATTTGCGCACCGGTTGATCCGACACCTGAAATTTCGTGCTAAATTGACACACGTTGACGTTGACCAACGAGGAAATGATTTCCCTAATGGCTATGCCAAAAAATGGGAGATATTGGGAGGTCAACAACCAAATAGCCACACGCTTCATTTATAAATAATGCACACTAAGGGGTTTTTTGCTCTTCCTCACGGTAAAAGCTTGAACACACCCATGACGGCACAGAGAGCAGATATATAAGTCGTTTCTTCCTCTCTATAATTAGACGTCGGTGGGTCAAACATGGCTGGCCGTTGCCTCACAGAAGTGAGAGAGAGCATTTGAAAAGGTGAGCGTTGGCCTTTTGCTCCGGCAATTCTTCGCTCCTATCCCTGAGACTGCAACGTGTGCCAATTCTTATTAGAGCGCAACGTTGCCGACTGGTCGACTCGTTCCGTCCTGCCCTACATCCATCCCGATACCGAAAAGGATCTTCCTGCGATATCACGCGGGCGTTGCCGTGATGATGCGTGACCTATTTCCTGGAAAGAAAATGAAAAAAAAAACGAATGGAAACTATTCCGAAAATTAGTCGCGCAAGCGCACACTGTGTCTGCGGAATTGTTGCATTTTTTTGCCATATTCTTCTTCCAGCGATCCTGATATAATTTTTTTTTTGGGGGGGTTCTATCCTACATTTCTTCACTGTGGTGAAGAAGGTGCTGGCTCATTCATAAGATGATGATCGATGACTTTTGATCGAGTCAACTGAGGCAACGAGGACACATTTTTATCTCACTGGGGCGTTGAATGTCGCCATTCCATTCGGACGGGACTTTGAGAAGAAAGATCGAAACCACGATGGTGAAATATTTATGCCAAGGTTACATCAGGTCTATGGGAGAAGAAGAAGAAGAAGGGTGGTTTAAGTCAGGCATCAACGCTGGGGCGGTACCAGAGCGAGACGGAACATTTTTCCAAAAAAAAAATCCAAAAAAGTTTGAATTATTTCCTTTTTGTTTTTTTAAATTTTAAAACTGCGCAAAAACGACCGTCAGTAAATAGAAACGACTAGATCAAGAAAAAGGATTTTCTAGATTATTCACTCGGAGATTGTTGTATCGTTGCTGTATATGACGCAGAATGCATCTATAGTACAAAAGTCGGAAGAATCATTTTAAGAACACTGAGTCGATCGTTCTGGAATGCAATCAGCAACGCGTGTTTTGTAGAGCGAGTCATCCGGACGGCACATGCCGAAGGTGCGATATGACGGCCCCGTAAATAAAGCGCAGCCGGAGATCTTATTCTGGCAATGTTTTGATTCATTCAATGACGAATCCGTTTGGATTGAAATGTGTCAACACCAATCGCGAGTTCAGCCGATCGGACTGATTGTGACGGCATAGCATCTTGGCCTGTCACGTGCGCTGCAAGTTCAGTCAATATTCTTTTTTCAATTTGGCTACGACGCCAAAAAAAAACCACCGTAGGCAAACTACGCTAATGGTTGAGTCTCCTTTCAGCTTGATGAACTCGACAATTTAGTTGTCTATGTGTCATGGACTTCTCTCTCTGTGGGGAATGGCAGCTCAGACAAACAACATCGGACACGGTAAAGTGGACAGGAGTCGAGCGTTATTTCGTTTGCTATTGCTCACGACGGCCGGCTATACTGCTGCTGGCCAACACAACTAAGATTGCGCAGAGAAAGAAATAGAGAGAGCTCACCTATTTTAGGACCTCTCTTTTGCTTTGCTTTTTTTTCCCCTTCGCGTGTGTACATTTTGTTTGTTTTTTTTCCTGTTTTCGCTTATTATCTTCTCTTCTCTTAACGACGCGAATCTCAGATGCGCAACACTTCCTGAATACCCGTTAATGATGAACGGGCATCACGTAGCGCCGGTCCGACGTTGTCAACTGCGTAGATGACGAACAATTCTAGAACCAACTCGAGGATTTGCACTCGTGAGATCATGTGATCCTTGTGTAAACGCGAAAGTGCGACGACCTTTGCGAATTGTTGCACAATGTTGTTGTGGTTGTGTTGTTTGCCCTTGAAGTCTTCTCTGTTCCGCGAGTTGGTCTGACGACGTTTTCTGTTGCTCGCAACTTGCCCGTCCCGTGGCAAGAGAGTCTGGCATCGGCAAGAATTGTGTCGGGTTGTTTTGTTTTATTTTGGCACGCGGTAACGTACGTCGCCTGAGCCGCTCGGTGCCAAGAAAGAGAGAGAAAGAGAGAAAAGATTTCCGTCAGCAGGATCAGTATATAGGATAGACTTTGCCTGGGCTGGTGACGGCAGAACAGATAGATAGAAAGATCCAGTAGAGTTCGGAGCAGTGCAGACTTGGTTTCGCCTTATTCCTCAGTCGAGTATTATTGCGAGTCGCGGACGCCCACTCGGTTCTCTATTCTCCGACAGCAGTGTTTTCTCTATTCTCCTTTTTTAATTGAACACAAACAAAGAGACAAACGTTTATTCTAAGGCCAGTCTTCTCTTGTTACTTAAGAAAAACAAAACAATAAGAGACCGCATCCTATAGGTCTGGTTGAAAATCGTGAAATCTTTTGCCGTGCTGCTGATCATCTTCAGAGTCTGACTGTTTTCTGAAAACAATATCACATCATCTGCCTCATTTAGCGACTTTGAAAGCTCTCGTCTAAATGATGACCGTTATGAGTGCCGGAGAGTTGACCGTGAACCTGCAGCGAGATGGGTGTGGAGAACCTTTCGGTTTCCGCCTCCGAGGAGGAACCGACATCCGAGAGGCTTTCATCATTCAAAGGGTGAAATTTCTCTATTTTCCAGTTTCAAATCCCGTTAGATTATTATACCGTATTAGAAATCCTTGAATTGAAATAGTAAAGACAATTTTGAATATGGGTCCTGGTTAGTTTTTAAATTTAAAAGATTTCTAGTCGGGTGTGGGAGGAGGAAGAACCAACGATTTCCTGATTGTTATTTTGCCATCTCCCAGTGATGCTGCGTACATGTCCCACAAAGTCGTGAGCTTCTGCAGTCACGGCTTCCTCGCCAAAATTGAGACGAGTCTTTTGTCGAGTGTCGGTGGTTCTCTCTCTCTCTCGTTTTTCTTTCTCTTTTTGGCACCGAAGCTCGGGCCTAAATTTAAATATTCGTTTGGGTGAAGCGCCCAGCAGAATATATACTCTAGTACTACTACTATACAGTCCGTCCGTCGTCATGTTGACCTCATTCTACATACTATATAGGCTAGCTCAGTTATTCTCTTTTTTGTTGGTCAACATTCTACACACTGCTGGCCAGCACTTCACCCGTGTTCTATATCAGCGGCCGTTGAAAGACGCGAGACTCTCTCTCTATGCCACTGTATACAAACACTTCGTGCATATTAATGACTCTGACATTCCTGGTGAAATTGCCCTTTTTCTTTTCATGGCATCCAAGAATGGCTCAGTCAAGATTGCGATAACGTCCGTGAAAAGGGTTAAAAATAGCTTCTCTCTCTCATTTGGCTTTGCGGATCACGGGACTCTCCTTGGATGGGTCAGGAAACGATTATGTAGCGAGTTTGATGGGGTCGAGCTATGTTAAGAGATCGCATTGATTGACGTTGATGGTCCCTGTCCTGTGTGAATCAGGTGGCCGTGGGTAGCGAACTGCGTCGCGGTGATGTTTTGACCAAAATCAATGGCCGTCCTTGTTCGACAATGACCCATCGTGAAGCTGCCGAATTGATCAAGAATGCCGGTACCACCATGACTGTCTCCGTTCATCGGTAGACTTTTATATTTCTCTTTTATATACTTTTTTTTGGAAATATCTTTCTTACTCTGATTCTCTGTTGATATCTGAATCTAATTGTCGGTCGCAAAACCTTTGAAACTAATCAATCGTGGGTTGAATATGACGCGCACAAACAATAAACAACAACAACAACAAAATGCGCACCTGTAGAGGTGGACTGCCCTTGCAGCCACGCCCGGTCGCTGTCCCCGTTGTTGCTCCAACTGCCGCCGCCCCCGCTCCTACAACTGTCGCTTCTTCCGGTCCAGTTTGTCAAAAAGTACGTCAGACAAAAAGAGAGCTGCAGTTTCATCATTCAATTTAAGATCAATGCCCATAATAGGCTGCGTTATATACCTGAACAAACATACCATCATCACCGCTAAACACTTCACTTATATTCTTCTAATAGTTTCATGATTGCTTCCGTGTAATATTAACACCGTATTCCCTGAATGAATTTGCTTGATTGTCACTCATTGGATGATGTGCTTTTTTGTTTTACTACTTCATAGAAAATCATTTACTAACATTTAACTGAAATCAATGTCTCAATTCTATTCAGACTGGCAGACACGCAGTTATACTAAAATTGTATCTACATTAAATTGCTTTTTTTTATTTTCTTCTATCGGTTGGGCCGACCCTGTTGTTTGTTCTCACGAATGAACGCGAATTTCAGGCGCCGACCCTAGCGGGAATTTCAAACACCCGGAAGATTTCGGAGATTATGCTAAGTCCTGTTGAGAATCTACCAGTTACTATTTTCCCCAGCTCAGCTATTAACGAATTCAATCAACAAGTGGAAGAAATGGATCGCCATCGCGAAAGAATCGTTGTCACTCACCAGGTAAAGAAAAAAGTCTTTTTTAGTTCTTCCACTATTCGTTCATTTACTTAAATATCCAACCAACCGGCTGACAGAGCTTGTTGGTGGTTTCAATTCACGCTGCCAGATGTCCTGGTGTTGCGGAACCGAATCCTTTTAGTTACAAAATCCTCTTACTGTGTCATTTATTCGGTGCATTAATAGTAATAGCCTTATTGTGGTCTGGAAATGATGGCTTCTTCTCATATAGCAATATAGTCATAGGTTTGAGTCGATTCGTGACTAGTTGCTCTCAATGTTTTCAAACGGATTCATTTCATTTTCAAAGTAAACGGAAGTGCGTGATTTCTCGACGTATATAATAGAGAGAGGAAAAGCTTTTCATTTCTCTCTGTGCATTTCACGTCAAAAGAAATGGGAAGTGGATCGTTCCAGCACATATGTTTTGTATGATGTGATTTGTGATGAATCTGAAAACATTATTAGCCGTACCGGACGACTCCGTTGGTACTGCCGGGTGCCAAAACTGGTCGCGACACTGCCAGCACTACGCAGAGCTATTTGGCAATACAAACGCAACAGAATGCAATGCTTTGGAACACCCCTGGTGCACCTCCGCAAACTCTCGTCAATACGTCCTCTAACGAGGCTGTCCTCAAGCACAAGGTAAACCTTCAAAACACACGCACTCAATGTTTTTAGTGTTGAAATATTGAACCTTCTTTTTTCCTCTGAATATAATTCGTTCATCTATTACATACAAAACAAAACAGAAAAGGCTTGAAATATCTCTATATAATATCAAATAATTTTAAGTCAAACCTGTACATATATACATAAATGAAATCGTGTGAACAACATCAGGATCAGGAATATAAGGCGATATTTGAAAAGGTGTTTGAACCGACCAAAGGCTGGCGTGTGGATCCCGAACATCATCAGGTATATTAAACACTGCACCCAGCCACTCACTACTACACACACTGCATCGATCAGAACGAATTCTGACGTCATATTGCTACCATATGCTATATACATGTCATTGTCCATTAACATGACTCTCTTATAGGTTCGGTTGCAAAATTGTAATAGACACTCTCTTACTCATCTATCTCTTATTCTTGACAATGCTTCCAGGATGTTACTGATGCTATACAGGGAATACATTCTTCTTGCTTTTCGCTAATATATAGATTACTTCTCTCCATTTCATTTTGGATTCGTTTCATGTATCTACTGTATTGGAGAATTCGAATGATTGGTTGTATACAGCTGCCGCGCCTATTAATTAAATAATTAATTATAGGATTTACTGCTAAGACCTTCAAATAACATGCCAGTTCTAGTTTCACGATAGTAAATTACATAGTCGAGTGCATCATCAACTAAAATGTTGGTAAAGGTCCGTAAGTATGATTAATAGAGCCAACGAACTTTATAGATATCGCTAAATAAAATGTATAGGAAATTCCTTCGTATTTCTTCTTTTGCATCTGTCATATCTGACTCACCGCATAGTCTAACATAATAGCTTTCTGTGTATAGAGCTATTGTTAACTCTAGGTAATCTAGGCTTTAAAATTCATTAGATGTATTACGTACTGTGAATGTTAAATTATTTCCATGGGTGTGTACAGTCCACCTACATGTAACTATTATTACATACGTGCATATATTCTGCATATACCTAATGCTCTCATCTGTGTATAGCTAAATTCATAAATAGCTGAATAGCTCAAATGCAACGTTACATTTAACAGCTATATTCAACATAATAATATCTCTGTAATCTGTTCATCGATTGTCGTCATTCAACAACACCATCATTTGATTGTGAATTTGCTTGGTCGATTTCTAATTCAACAAACAGTTGGAGGCAGCTGCCGCTTTGGTCCAGAGGAACTTGGCGGCCGTCAAGGAACCGGCCGGACAGACTGCCGTGGTTCACGAAGCTGGCGATGCTCCTCCTCCCAAACAAGAGGTCAAATCTTAATACATGTTTCTTTTCATCTTATTTTCTATAACGACACACACCTAATTTCAATAATCATTTCGACTTACAGTTGGTGCACAAACAATTTAATTCACCATTAGGTCTTTACTCTAATGAGAATGTCCAGGAAGTGCTGGCCCAACAGACTGGCATTATCCCGTGAGTTCAACCTCAGCATCAATATTTTGTCCCATTATAGCTTTTGTTGATTTTCATTTGAAATTTAGCGCCCAACCTGGACGCAAGTTGGATATGAAGAATTCAGAAACTTTGCGCGCTCTCATGGAGGAGAACGAGAAGAACAACAAGTCTGCCGCTCAGCGTGACGTCCGCGGACTCAAAGAGGTCAGGCCGGCTGCTCCAGTCAAAACCGTCGCTTCCAATCCCCACTTCAAGGTGAGCCACCACCATACAGTATACATGTCTTTTTGTGGAATGCTCTACTTGATATTGTGTCGATTCCCGAGAGAGGCACACAATGAATAATGCGCAGGAAACGGTATACCATAAGAGATTTGATCTTTGGATAGGTTAGTTGGTTTTTTGTTTTTGTTTTTCTGAGAGGAAGGAGAATGAAAATAAGATTCCCCGGAGTATACCCTTCAGGACGTAGATGTCTTTACTCTTTTTGCTGGGGCTGTACTCATTTGAAATTCCACACTGGATCAGTTGGAGCCCGTTTGCCCTATTCCATTATTGAGTACAATATTTACACTATATACTAGGAGCACACAGTATGAGTGAAAATCCGTATCTATATTAACGTTATTATGAATTCAAGGATCAAGAGTATAGCTACAACAGTCTCGTACATAGTGTATACATATAAAAGGGGCCGAATATAAAACAACTGGATGCGGAAGTCGGGAATCGTTCTCTCCTCTGTTACCTCGGCACGTGTGTCCTATATTATTATTCCTTGCTGACCCTTGGCATTTATCTAACATACATAGGTATAGGATAGGGGGTATATTTTTGTTGTAATATAGTAAAAGTATTTCAACGTCGGTGGAACCGATGCAGTACCGAATCACTACGATGCACACGTCAGCAACAACATATTTTGACTTTAATTCATCAGTCGCATGGTTTTAAATAGTGTTATCAATAGAATTAGGGCGATGGCTCTATATTAATCAGGAGCCAGGAAGGAACACTTGTTGCTGCTAGGCGCTATGTGCTACAACACCATAGCAACGATCGCTTGCCCAACGGGATTTCCAATCTTTTACTATTTCATTAGTGGCAATATAAGGCTGCATTATCCCAGCACATTCTTCCATGTGCAACCTGTTTACAGTTCCTGTAACATACTCGATCGAAATCCTGGATATAGCGCGTTGCTATAGTAAACGAAATGGTATTTAGCTTATAAATTATTACTCATAGATTACAGATAACACAGGTGAATAGAGGGAATTTCCATTAGGCCTGAGCTGGATGTGTACCGTTAGGTAGGCCATTTAGAGTGTGATTGAGTCCGGTATATACAGGCTATATGCGATGTGATTATTACTGAATGAACGCTATTTCTATAATTGCTTTCTGGTTTCTGTTACGGAATTGATTCAGGTGAACTCAATGGGCTTGGAAAAGGAGAAGATCCAGCAGAGCTACAGCTTCAAGCGGTTGATGGCTGACGTTCTAGGCGAAACAGATTTCTAAGAAGACTCGGATAACAGCCATCATCAAAACACCATCAGCTAGCATTTTTTTAGAGCAAAATGGTGCAACGCAATAACGCCCGGAATAAATTCGAGAATATACAACGAGGGGATAAAAATTATGACGGACATAAAATGACGAGGAGCAGCGCATCTTTTGATCAAAACTTCTATTAATAATATTACATGTATCTGTCTATCTTGCCGCTTCTCATAAAAAATCTACAGTCGATGTAATGATACAAGAAGAAGAAGAAGAAGAAAACAAACCCCCCCCCCCCCAAAAAAAAAATATGAATCTTTTACCTTTTCACTTTGTCTTGTGCCACCCACTGCCACTCCCCGCTCTCTTTCTCTTCTATCATAAACTCGTTATATGACAGACTGCAGCAACCAAGATCAATTCTAATTAAATTAATAAATAAAATTAATCTACCACGCCTTTTGCTATTATTCTTTTGTGCCCAGTAGGAAACCTTATTTGGAAAAAAACAAATCCAAACGTAATAAGCGAGCAAATCATGTTTTCAGTATAATAATATTACATAAGTCACTTGACCTCCTATTAATATTGTTGTATTATTTCTTAATATTATGTGTACAAAAACACCTGCAGTGGCTTTAAAAAGGCTGCGGGTCTCATCAAGATGCGTCTTCGGAATTAATTTTTACTTTCTTCCTTCTTTGTCGTTTCAAAAATGGTTAGCTATGCAGCAATGTGACAAAACAGCGTGTTTTAAAAAAGAAATGATTAACAGCAACCCAACGCCCCGAATTTTCTGGACCCTAATAAGTTATAACCATTTCGAACAGAGCGCTAGAAACTTTCAAATAATAACTTTAAAATCCTTGCAGCTGTCATTGACGATGTTCGCGAGTAAAACACTGTGGAAAATATAAAAATAAATGCTTATACCTTTATTTCCTTTACCCCCCCCCCATTGCCAATGAACGAAATTGACAAAACATGCAACGAAATCTAATATTGATGAATAATATCAACGTTTGTTTGATTTTACCCTCTTTTGCTATGATGTCCACACTTGATCCTTGATTTTGCTAAATTGCACTTTATCTCCATCTAATAGCCTTTAACCTGCACTACACTTGTATACGCGTTATGACTTATTAAGATAAAAGTGGAAATGGAACTAAATATGTTCAACGCATCCCGAGCCATGACCAGTATAAGGTCGTCTCTAAAATGGTTCTTCTTATTTTATTATTTTTTTTTCTTCTCTTCGTTTTTATCTTAAAATTGCTCTCTCCATCTATTCTGACTCCTTCGTTCTTATTGTTATGATGTACTCTTTTCTACGTTGAGAGATTACATTTGACTCGATGAAACGGTGATGTATAGGTGAAATAATATTCTCACAAGTATAGTAGTTGGACATAGAAAACAATATTGAAAGGACAAATTGAACCCAATGGGCCGTATAGCTTACGTCTACCTAGCAAAGACCGACGAACCATACTTTGAATTTCGTTGCATTTCATTATTTTCGTAGAAAATTGAAATTTAGAGTATAGAAAAATGTTTGGTGACGTAATAAATAACTTCTCCATCCTGAAATAGATATTTTTTCACAGCGAAATAGCGACGAATTAGATCAAGTTTAAAGACAGTCAAGTACAAATACCTAAGTGAAGAGTTTTCTCAGCTGCTTCATTGCAGCAACACTACAGCAGCTTACACAGAGTATGGCCATTCAATAAGAATGCGATAATCAGGCGATGATGGGATAAGCAGGATTTTTACATCCATCAAGGCTACACCGACTCCTACTTTTCAGGACAACATAGTCTGGAAACTTTTCTCTCTCCCAACTTGTTGTTTATAGACGACTCTACATAGTGTATGGACTCATTCTATCACCAGACACCAGGGGCAGAATTTCACCATCCGCCTGGGAACAAGTTTCAATCGAAACTTTTCATCGCGGGTATTGAAAGAGTCATGACGCCCGCCAACACACGTTTCCATAGGACGCACAGGACCCTGTATATGCACTAGATAGATTATAACGGAGAACTACTTTTACTTACAGCCCCGTGAAGGTAAAAGCGTGTTATTTAGTCTCCCAACGAGAGTAGCTATATACCATCTTTCTGAATCTTTGATTTCTCTTCCTTTTAGTCTTCTCTGAAATTGGTGACATTGTCGTTTTAACCTTTTTCTAATGGCAAGGTAGATCTACTTTTGCAGTTGCTAGTGATTCAAATCAGGAGCACAGTCATTCATTGTTTATAGTCTGTTTCCATCAACGAGAATACTGCAGCCACGGGAGCCAATTCATTTCTTTAGTATCAGCGCGCATCTTGATTTTAATTTGAAATCAATTTTTTTTTAAATACAGGATAAAAGTATAAGACGTAACAATAATGAAGGTGGGGTTATTACCGGTGTACTAGCTTGGCAAAAGGGGCGTTTGCTTTGTGGGTGTGGTTTTACAAAAATGGTTTTTTCCCCAACCTCTTTTGTCTTTTGTCAACTTTTCCCATCTCTCCCGACACTTCCTTCTTCTTTTTTAAAACGTCAAAGGCTCAAAGCAGTTGCATCATCCATCACTCCATCAGTGTAAAGTGTGACATTATATATATTGTTTCTTGGTCAGGTGTGGATTGTGCAAGAACATTTCTCTACTTCGTGAATTTTTTTATGTGTTGTAAAAATGACGGAGTGTGCCAACTTAGATGTGTGTAGACAGGGCGTGTCCGTGTGCATGCAACAGGATTTATTTCGCAGGCATTTGTCCAGATCTGCTGGTCAATTTCTTTCCATTTCTACGGTAAGTCGCTATATTCATTTAGTTTTTCAATAAGTCTATATGCCCAAGCTTTTTAAGGATTCGCCCATTATGCAAATTGCATAATTGTGATCATTGGTTTTTATTTTTCTGCCTTTGACTTAGTCTAATTGATAGTCCATTTCGGTTTTGTATTGAATTGCTTTGAGTCACATCACACACGTCTATGCAGTTTTTATCTTTTCGGAATGTAGAATCGTTAAGTATCTCATTGAAACGGACTTGAGTTAGACGAAGCTTCTTGGACTTGGTGACCCATATTCGCGAGCAAGTTTTTGCACTTTTACATTATTAAGTCAGGCTATCGATTTTAACTGAATGAGATTGACGCAGCGGACACAGACCTATCTAGTTTAGTAATAAATGACACCAAGCAGTCAAGCTGAAAGAATTATCAGTCATCCATTTAAGATTCACTGTGCGCGTCCATTGACCATCCGGCTTCCTATGTATACCTAATATAAACCTTTGTATTCAAAGAAAAATATTACTAATTTCAAGAAAAATTACGTTTGCATGATACCATCTTGAATTCTAGGTGATGAGAAGGAAATTCTGCATTAAACACAAAAAATATTTTTTTGCGACAACCAGATATATAATTGCTCGTAATCTCCACCTGACGCTAGGATACAGAATATTATTCCCCAGGATAAATTCGAACCGGAGTATGTCATTCACACTCGCCGTTATATTCTTGCCAAATGTTACTGCGAGTGCTACTGGACTCCCGGTACCCCGTTGTAAGTATATCTAGTCATCGTGACTTGGATGAGGATCGAACTCACGATTATCGTGCTGACAACACGAAGCTCCTACCAATGAGCCAACAAGCCATACAAATAAATAATTAATCAATTAGTAAAAATTTATCTGCTATATATATCTAACTAACTCTTATTATTACAATGAAACATTGAAATTAATTATATGATTACAAATAACTAAACTTGTTAAAACCGGCAAGGATTTTATTAAGAAAATTGTAGAAGGTTTTTTTGGAAGGTTTTGAACTGATGAATGGTTTTGACTTCTGAGGCAATGCTGGAAATTACTGCCATCAAATTCTGCTCTTTGTATACAATTTTGCTTTGTTTTCCTGAAAATGAGTTTGGCTTAGATAGTTTAATTCCATTTCAGATTTTCAATTCAAAATATGAGTAAGAAGTTTACAAATAAGAGTATTTGTTTACGTTTGGTAGTTGATTCAAAATCTGCTTGATTGACATTTGTTCAATGTCATTTGAACTTGGTGGACTTACTTTATAGGCTTTCAATATGGATTCTGACCATGAGAATTCAGAATTGCAGTGAAATCAATGATTTCAGAAGATGAAGAATATGGAAGTAAATGGTGAAGTGAACCCCCTGCATGAAAATGAAAAACATTCGACTGATTTGGTAGATGCTGACTCCTCACTTCTGGAAGGACATGTTGCTGAAAGTGGAGCATCCTGTGAAAATCATATATCTGTGATTAAAGTTATCACAGGACCAACCAAGATGGCCAGAAAAAAAACAACTCATTTGGTAAGTAGTTGATTAACTCGATCATTACAGAAAGAAGAAATTGTAGATCAGGCAAAAGTTGGTGCAAATGGGGAGACAAAGAGTGTTTCAGCTCTTGGTAAAGTTGGGAAGCCTATCATTTAAAAAAGCTGCTACAAAAAAAGTATGTGAGGCAGATAGGAGTAGTGATATGATGTAAAAGGACCATTAATTTCTGCAGAAAACCCTTTGAAAATCCCCTTGCGAAAAATTCATCAACAGAGCTTATCAGGAAAATAATTTAAATGTTTCATTGTAAGAGTTAGTTAGATATGTACAGTAGACTAATTATTTTTCAATATGGTATGGCTTGTTGGCTCATTGGTTAGAGCTCCGTGATAGTGGCACGGAAATCGTGAGTTCGATCCTCATCCAAGCCACGAATGACTAGATGTAATTACTAACGAGGTACCTTGTCCAGTAGCACTCGCAACAACGTTTGGCAAGATTATAACGGCGAGTGTGAATGACAAACCTTGGTTCGAATCTGTCCTGGGGAATAATATTCTGTATCCTAAATAGAGTCAGGGTTACGGTTACGAGCAGTATACGTCTAGCTTCGCTGAAAGCTATTTTTGGTGGTTCATGCAGAATTATCCCTCCTTTTCATCTAGAATTCTAAGATGGTATGCAAACTTATTTTTTCTTTAAATTAGTAATATTTTTTGGAATATAAGGTTTTCTTTAATGTTGTAATGCACCTATTTATTGGATGAGTAATTGCGAGATGAGCATTGTCTACGCGGATTTTGGGCGTTTTTGCGTGGTGAATTTACTCTCTTTCGGGTGAAGCTTTGTCTTTTTAAAGGGTTAGTTTATTCCTATCATATCAGCTAACTTCTGATAGAGAAATAGTTTATTTGGACATTGTAGGATTGACATTTTCATCAATTAAGACTCGTTGAGTCGTTGATTACTGAAACTGATTTGATTGGCGCACTTCTTGTAGGCTATAATGCATCAGTCATCCACGGACGGTGGGGTACTTCCCACAGCAGTTTACGCTTTCCATGTTTTTCTATATTCGAGCTTGATTACTCCGAAGATATGTCCTGAAATCTAAAATTTTTTATTATATAACATAACAATGTAGTCAATGTGACAGTCGAATTCATAACTTCCCCCAGATTATTTCAGTTAATGATGATTTGAAATTATCTTGCGCACTTCTAGTAAGTAGTAAGTGATGTCTTTCATTAAACAATAGCAATAACAATTTCAGTTAGAGAAGAAGAGAGGAACAGTAATACGTATATGAATTTGATGCAGAAGACATGCGACATAATAACAGTGTAAAGGAAACTTGCGCATTGGTGTGTTGTGAGGAGTACCAAGGTCTATTGGTGTAGTAAGTTCTTTTACCAGCAATAGTTTAAATTCCCTCATCATTTTCAATTTGGTCCCTCTCAATTATTGTCAAAGTTCAACACGTGTGCCATTTTCAAACAGCCCACCCACGCCCTATCGCTGTCACTACCTTACCTGAAAATGTCATTTCACCCGCTTTTTCCAGCTACTACACCGGCAAAACTTTTCCTTGTTCCTTAAAAGCCAGAAAGTAATACGCTACCGGTATCCGATTAGGTGACCTTATACATTTGTAAAAGGAATGAATCTTCGTTGATACTTGATAGTAAAATAAAATATAATATAAGCGATTCGACCCATTTTCGAGAATCTGTGCGTCATTGCATTTTTATTGCGACTTTTTAATGAAAAATACAACAAGTAACCGAAAGTGGAAGAATAGGAAAAGATTCAACTTGCATATTAAGAAGGAACTGATAAACCTGATGGAGTGATGGTGATGGCTGATCCACTTCTCTCGAGCAGATGCCTTCGACTAAATAGTATTCAATTATTCATTTTTTCCCCGCGAATGTTCAGTTAGGCCGTATTCTTATCACAGGGACCAAAGTCGCTCCTAGAAATGTCCCACCGCCGTTTTTTTTGACGGAAGTGAAGTAGTTGATTCATTTGTTTCGTGACCAGCGAAGCTTCAAAAACAAAATCATTAATTCACAAGGACTGAAAGTCGATGAAGGAACGACAAATGACGTCACATGTGACGTTCGAACTGCTGCTGCAGCGGCAGTAAATTAAAAAGTATGACGCCTTTCGTTTCATTCCGCCGTTATGTTCGGGTCAGTACATAATGTGTCATTTGAACCTAAATGACCGTACTACGTATAACTTAACTACTTTGTAAGCTCCGCTTGTCAGGTATACAGTTATACACATTAAGCATTTTTTCCCTACGTAAATCTTTACTGCATGATTTGTTAGCCTATATTAATAAAAATCTGTGCGTGATTATTCCTCATATAAGAAAGCAAAATTTACAGTATTTTTTTTACATGTACAATGAAAAAGTCTCATTTACTCATTTTTATAAGAAATTCGGGGAACAAAGACAAGCGTGTAGTAGAAGACATATTCTTTGTTATATTGATATATTGTGCCGCAGCTGGACGGCGAGCACTAAAACTAATGGACTAAAACAAGGCGGAGACGGGCCCGGCTATAAGCTTCTTGACTTTGCAAAACGTTTAACGACAGTAATTTAGGATCAGCACAAAAAAAGTTAAAGTTTGGATTTGCTTCCAACACGTAGGGTCTAACATATTTCCTGATCATTGATTTGATTTAGTTATAGCAAAAGCTAAAGCCGGATAAAGCGTTTCATTCACGGAGTTCTTTTTAGACCTATGCGGTTGGGATTTACATCTGCAATCATCTTAGTTGTATAAGTATATCAACGAAGTTTTGGTTTCCAACTCTGATGATGGCTGATGATTTATTCGTGATTTCATTCATGGCAGCAGACTTCATATGTACGCTATACGAAGTATAATTTGATATTGATGAAGATTTTCTTTCGATTAATTTGCAAGATTAATTCAGGCGACGCAGCCTATATTTACGTATTAAATATGCCCTTCTTTAGAGGGGAGTGCACCTGGGGGATTGTTTAAGAAGATCTAACCTTTTGATGGATCGAAGCTTATACTGTATGTTCAAGAATTAAAAGGAATGGTCCCACTCTGGACTTGTATGCGCAATGTATCAATTATGCCGATCACATCCTCATTTATAAAGTAATAGGCTGCACGACATTACGTAATATTACCATCTAGTACTACCAGATATAGTAATAGAATTTAAGATCCATGACAGTAGATCCTGTTAATTTAGAGTATACTCGTCTTTTTCTTGTTCAATATTATCGGTATATTATCTCTTAAGAGAAGGAACCTGTTTTCTCTATCATGCATTTATAATATGGCGATAATAGAATCAGCAATCAACTCTTCTTTTTCAGCAGTCTTGCAATAATAAAAGAGATATAAGGATTTATTGCGAGCTTGTGTTCAGGGTATCTATTTATTTGTATCTAATTATCTATCTTATTTTACAATTATTCTTAGACTCTATGGAGTTCACTCAAAAGGGGCGTGCAAATCAAAGGCTTAATTATTTAGACTAGATGGCTGGTTCATGTATTTTTTATTTCTAATTTAAGTGACTGAGATGCTAGCACCGTTATTTCAGTGCTGGAATGGATTCTTGATGTACGGCGGACGTGGAATATTAGAAAGGTATATACATAGCGTGTAACTTTATAGAGCATCACAAATTCCCAGGATCAATATCAATTTAAAAAAAAATGACACCTGAAAATAAATCTCGCACGCTTGATTTGATTACATTCAGACCAATAGTGAAATGCATTCTTGATTAGAACAGTTTTCTACTTTTATTTATTATCTAACCCGCAAACCAAATCTGGGCGTTCTCTGCAGGTACACTTATATGTAGCTCCAGACTGCCTATTTCCGCAGAATTGATTAATTTTAGATCAAATAACTTTTTCGCTTACATTGGCAAGTGGACAAGATCCCGCCTTCATCGTACGTGTAGGATGCATATGACGTTAATACCAAAGAAAAAGTTACCTTTCAGTTTTTCTTTTTTCAATAGATTATATCAGTCGGTTCTCCGGAAGTCAATAAAACTTTTCCCGCCTCCGCGCTGCTTTGCGTTGCGCGTTTCCACGAAGGGAAGGCGTAACCGGGGCGATCTGCCAATTGTTCATGATTATTAACGTCGCTTTTGTACGACACATCAGTTAAGTACGGTGTCCTTTATTTTTGCTTCTTATTTGACTGATGAGCGTAAACACTTTTTTTAGCAACTAATATTTTCACGAACAAAAGTAAATTGATTGCAATTTACTCTATTAATGCTATGTGCGAGTAGATTATTGCTATGACTAGAAGGTTGGATAATTCTCCGAATTTTTTACTCCGATGACACAGTGAAGCGAAAAAAAGTTGAGTTTAGTATGAAGAAAAGCTAAGGTAAAAGTACTTGATCCATTATTTTGAACGCAAATTTTATAAGATGAAATCTATAGGCTACTTATTTAATGTTATTATTAATGAAGTCATTATCTTGCTGAAAAATCACGTCTTGAAAATTGGTTCTCGTTTCCTATATATCCCGCCTACTCTTTGCTTTTAATTCGACATCTTTTTGTCGCAAGTGTCCGTAACAGAACTTGACGACACCATCAACGACGCGTTTGTAGCGAATGGAAATGAATCTCCCAATTTGAAATTGTTTCCATTAAAATTGAATTGTTTCCAGCGGCTTTGTCGTTGATCCTTGTGAAATTTTGTTTGAATTCAATCTTCAACGCTTGGCTACAACAACAACCTTAGGAATTTCCGCATAAGAGTTAATCCGATCCTGTTATTTTTGAACGCTTTAGAAATAGCTACCAGTTTCCTATGACGCAAGACGATAAACAAAATTATGTATGAGCCAATATTGTCAGTCAGAAGTCCATCAACCCCAATGGTAAGCATCATTCTAGATACTGTCATAGTTGACTCTTTTATAATTATAACGAAACTTCCGCTGCTCATTTTCTTTTAAATTATTCATGACGCATGACGTATAGTTGTCATAAGGATTAAATTTTAACCTGAAACCTTTCCTCCGCTTTCTCTCCTGAACATATAATTGGACTTGGGGGCGGATTGGAGATCATCAGTCTCTCTCTGTTTCTATTCTCTTCCAAGCTGACACGTTAAGTTCCTAGGAAAGTTCAAGTTGTACTACGTAGCTGCGTTCCAAACTGAAGTCGTTCATTCCTATCTTATCGCTGTCTCCATTTCACGATGTAGCACGCTTTGGCATTGGCAGGACTGTTACGAATATACGAAATCGTTTTCGTCATCCATCATTACAAAATATGAATTGTAAGTAAATAAAACATTTTTATATTCGTCATACTTACTTACATCAACTTGTCAATGATGCGATGAGAAACCAAAAAATCCCCTGTCGCGTATACTGAACTCTTAAAGTGGTTTCCCTGGGAATTTTCACAATCGTTTACCCGATTCCGCACGAATAAATCGGTCCAGGATACTACCTGGTTCTCCAAGTCAGCACGCGAAACGGTGAAATTCGTGAGAAAAACTCTTACCGGATCTATATTATGAGCATACACAAGTGTATCGATTGTTGTGTGTACACTCTGGGAGACAACATTGGCATTGTCGCAATTTTTATTAGCGGACCGTTTTACGCATGACGATGTAAACAATACTTCGATTTGAAGGTGAAACTTGTTTTTTAAAGCTATATCAAGTGCGCAGCGTTAAATGCGAGATCACGCCCGCGTTCCATCACGTTTCAATGCGGGACTCGTATATAGATGCTGCAATGAAGGCGATAGATGGCGGAATCATCCCGACAACAAATTCGAAAGACCCACAATAGACTGCGCAATTAGTTATGGTAAACAGTGTTATTTTCCTCCTTGCTGTCATTTAAAAATAAAAACAAAACTTGTTTACTAGCTACAACGTTAGAACAAAATAACTGTATTATACCAAGCGTTCAGGTTGTTGTTTAGCATGCAAGCCCATTTTGAGAGCAAAGCGCTGGCGTTGATGAAAACCTACAAAATTTGGGATTCCCCGTTTTACTTTTGACTTTCTGTGAGAAATGGAAAGGTGTGGACCCCAAACGTAGGCCGTTGATGCGTACCCTAACCTATAATAGATATGGTGAGTAACCATTGACATTTACACGTGCTCTTCTGCTGCTGTGTAACCGAACGAGAGAGGGAGAGGAAGAAGAGTATGAGTGGGCGAAGCGCTATCTGATCTATTCCGCGCTGGCGCAACAGAAGCGACGACTCGTTTACGAAAAACGCCAGTTGGTTTTCTCTCTGTCGTCGTCGTCGTCCTTATTTTTTTCCCCTTGCACGCTCTCTACGCTGCACGCCGCGCTCTCTAGGCATGCCGTTCTGTGTATTAAGGGCGGGTTTGTATTTTGTTCATGTATAGTATACACGTCTGATGCGATGGTATAGTATAGTAGGAGTCTATAGGTAAAGAGAGAACGTATATAGAGCGCTGCAACGGCCCACGGGCCCTGTCAGTTGGACGCCAACCTCCGCTTGATTCACACTGACGAGCTGCTCGTGCCAATTCTTCACTTCTCTCTTTCTATCTCTTTTTTGAATTATTATTAAGGGACTTTTTGGCTTTGGCCAGTGAGCGTGTCGTTTTGTCTACTGTCATCGCCACACATTGTGCTGCATCACGTATATATAGAGCTGGTGACCTCTATCCCTCGCAGCAGCTGTGAAGTTTGTTTTCATTCGTTCCGAAGCTTATTCAAATAGAGTAACTCGATCAAAGGTATTTCAAAAAATCCGTCGTGATTGGATCCCAAACATTTTTCAGTGTACCTAAACAATCGAGCAGATGCGCATGTTTACTATTTTGATATATGCATCGATCTAGTATCTTAAAGGAAGAAGTTTATTGTGCACGAAACAAAAGGTAGATAACATTCTAAAAAGTTCGATATTGGCGGCGTACCGTGCAATCTATAGGTAATCGCCTCGTTTCTTTCTGTCAAGGACCTTGAATCACGTCCATCAACTCGACCCGCATTTCACGTAAGTGATGTTCCCTCGCTTTATTGAGTGTGTTATAGAGAAATTGAAATTTCAATATTGTTATATATAGGTGGCATACCGAGTATATACGGAAGGATTTGACTGCCGTCATACTCTTGTTATACAAAACGTTTCCGATGGACCGACCGGAATAACCATAATGGCCAGCACAACTCGAATAATACTACCCGTCATTTTATTTCTACTTTTGGGTTTCTTCAGTATCCTACCAGGTAAAATAGAAAAATGGAATTTCGAATAGTTGCCTAACATTCGGTCGTGCAAAAGTTTTGGGAATACCCGCCCGTTTTATTGATCTCTGCTTAAAGCTTATATTATGTAGTTATTCTAGTACCTATTCTTATTTTTCTTTTTTTCTTATATATTACGAATGCATATAATATAAGAGGAGCTATATACATTCAAGTGATATAGAATACGGATTACAGCCATATCAATCTAATAGGGCGTTGCGTCCTGTCGTTGCGTCTGTCTTCTTGTTGTGCCGCCCTTGCCTACATTTTTTGGTTGCCGGGCTGGCGGCACGGCACACAAGAGACAAGACGAGCACAGCACAGTAGACCAAAGTTAGACGAGGCGACCGACAAGCATCAAAAAGGGACCTTTAATGGCGACAATAACGCGCAGTTTCTTTTTTCGAGTTTTGGCGGCTCATAAAAAGGATTTAAAAGAATAACAAAATACATCCAACAACAACAGAAGCAAAACAGCATAGTCCCGAAAAAAGATTTGCTATCTGTCGCTCGTTTATTGTCCAAATAAAGTACTGTAGATCTAGTGAAAACAAAAATGAGATGATCGCCGTATTACAGCATCACACACGACAATAACGACGACACGACCCGTTGTGAGCCGCAGCAGCGTTTTTATTATGTCGCCTTTTTTAAATATATTTCTTTTTCAATTATTTTTTAACGATGCGCTGGTATTATATCAAATTTTTTCCTGTTTTGAAACTGAATTATTTCGTCTGGGACGTGAACGTCGGCAGAACCGTTCAGCTGATCCGTTCACGACCAGGTGTCACGCAACTGGCGCGGAAGCCAGTCCCGCACGTCACACACGGGACTATTGCTGCAAGGCGCTTTTTCTATGTCGCTGACTTGCCGTTTTCTTTAAAAATCTTTTACTACTTTCTTAAATGAGTATTTTAGTTTCTTTTAGGCTTCAGTATGGTATGACACAAGGAGTTGATATCATAACGAGCCTGCTGCAATCTCCATGAGATTTTAATTTAATAGGATCTTTATTTTAATCAATTGTTAGGTAAGCGGTAGACTACTGTGGTTTGTTGTTACTAATCTTGAGCTACGCTCGATGTCATTAGTTTTTCTTTCTATATTTTTAAAATGTCTTGTTTTGGAAAATTAGAAAATGTTTGGTTCTTCATTCCGTGGAAGAACCAGGTATAAATAAGTTACGTAAACTCCATTTTCAATACGTACGTTATCTGGCAATTTCTCTTCTTTATTATTTCTAAAAGGAAAAAGAGCTCGCTTAGTATGTTAAATATTTGTATTTGAGATATGCAAATAGTATTAAGCAACCTGCGACGAGGTATGTACACATCCGAGACGTAAGATTTCCTAATTGGAAATTTAAAATCGAAGAAAAGGAAAATTTCCCAAAAAAACGAAAATCATCGGCTCAAAAGAAAAAAAAGAGTTTCATCTCCGCGTGCGAGGTCAGCGACGGCACGGTCTTTTACAGCTGATGCGCCCAGCTGCTGTCGAGAGATTCTAGACTGCAGCAAACACATGTTGAAAGAAAAATAGAATGAATAACAGAGACGAAAACGACAGAGCGCAAAGAGTTATATAGAGAGAGAATAACCTTATAGCAATGGCCACAGCCATATAGTTGATGGAGAAAATGGTCAGAACCAATACCGACAGACGTCCGAACGTTTGAGAGCTGCCAAACTGAAAGGGAAGCGCACAGCTGACGACTGCCGTTGTCTTTTTATTCAGCAGCTCGTTGCCTGTCTGGTGCCGTGCGCGATATCGTTTCGTTTTTCCTTCCCGTAGTTGCGTTGTTGTTGTTTCATCAAAGCAGCGGCAGCAGGTGCGCACCTTGTTTTCTATTTCCCCCCTCAACGGATACGTCTATATGAGATATAGGAAACGAGAGAGAGATGAAATTGATAAATAAACAGATCCGAAAACCAAGCACGGCAAAAAGAAAAGGCCATACGGTACATTATTAAAGGCCACGTGTTCTTATCTGTGGTTTTGTCAACATGCACTAAAATGGCGTTATAACGTTCAAGACACACACCTACAAGTTCTTTTGAAAAACCGCGCACGAATTAATAATATGTCTGGAAATGTCATTTAAATGCTCATGGCGCTATTCGCACTTCGAGTGGTTTGTTTATAGCGCACAAACACCTCTTATGACCGAAGGAAGAAAACTCTCGGCCTCATATTTAGAGATGTAAGAGAGGAGGTAACAGCAGCAGCAGCAGCAGCAAAAAAAAAAAAAACATTTATGTTTATGTTTGTACTATAACGGAGAAATTGCGAGCTTTGCTCTGTCTGTTGATCTTCTCCTCCACGTTTTTTTTTACGTGCCGCGAAAGTGAAAAACAGATAAGAGTCTTGTTATAGTTGTATGTCTATAGTGCGGTAATAGTCGAAGCAGAAGAGCTTAGACCATAACCGAGTCTATAGAGACCCACCACTCCGGGATATGTTGTGGTATATATCCCCCGTTGAAATCGTTCCAACAGACTCAAGTGACATTCTATATCCACCCACAATTATTACGGTTGATGGGCTCTCCATCTCTTTTCTCTTTTTAAAAAGTATCTGTTTGTGTTGTGTGTGTGTGTGAAAGAGAGAGAGAATAAAAAAAAAGACATGCGAGCAATAGGATAAGCCAAAAACACACATTGACATTGACTGATTCATTTCTGCTGTTATTGACGCGCATGCTGGCAGCCATCATACCGTCAGCAATGTCTGGCTTGGCTTGTTATTAGCAAGTCGTCTCATCTATACGTCATCACCTAGTGAACTTCGTCGATCTTTTTCTCTCTCTTCTTTCTTAGTTTGTATCAGTGAGCTGCGTCTCTCTGTTGATATTTTTTTTTTGTGTTCCCATGTGGGTTTGGATGTATTTATTGCTTGGAATCCTTGTAAAAGCCACAGACAAAAACAACAAAAAATATTAGATGCAAAAAAAAAGAAATATTGTTGATGATGAATGATAACTAGAAACGACAAGACATATATTTATCAACACTCGAACGCCTATGCAATCCAATTCTAACTCGAAGGATTTTTCTTCCTTTTTTTTTCTTTTTTTTTCATTTTTTTCGATTTTTGAAACATGTCTCATCCCAACTTGACGCGAAACAAATGGAAACAGGATGCTGGACGTTCTTATTGACGTCGGCGCCTGACGTTCAACTCATGGTGGCTTCGTCGACGCCAGCCGGAACACCCGTCTTCCGTTTTCACGCCGTCCATTCGCCAACCGACCGAGACGATGACCTCCCCGTTTTCTTCTTTGTCGGCTCTCCGTCATCAGCTAGCGAATCAGCAGGATCTTCATCCGGTGGTAGCAGTTCTACCAGCAAACGTTCCTTCTTCGTTCTAGACAATTTGACGGGAATCCTCGCCGTCGCTCCTGACGTTTTGCTCCAGGAGCGCGTCACACGCAATAAAGGTAATGCATCGCTCATATCTGCCCTTTTTTCCTGGTACTTATATAATATCGAGCAGCTCTAGCCGAGAGACTCTGTTATATGCTTCCCGAAATAGTAGAAAATATTTTGGCCGAAATGTGCGCGGGGGAAGCTATAAGCGGTCACACCCCCATGGCAGCAGGATAAAAAAGATGGGACACACGCGTGACTATATGCGAAAATGAAAAAACGATGCAACCGATGAAAGTGTATTAGTATCCCGTGACGTTGCGAGTCGATCTTGTTACACATGTCAAATTGGCAGAAATTTCTGGGAACGACGACTTGACTCTCTTGCACTGACATTCCTAAACAAACAAATGCCAATCAGTAACAAGCTGACATTCCGCCACCCTTTTTTTCAAATTCTTTTTTTTTTTAAATTATTTCTCGTGAATAGTAGCACAACACTAATCGATGACAGGGAATAAATCCGCGTTGCCAGGGGAATTTCTATTGCTGAATTGGCCGTCATTTCAAAATGGGGGTATAAAAAACAGCATTTAAAAAAAAAAGCGTCGATAGTTTAAGGTTTCCTCGAATAGAAGCCGCTAGTGTCATCGTTTCCACTTTCTGATTTGGGTGTTTTTATCCCCCCCCCCACTCGAAAATAGCCAGTCACTATTAAACTTGAGTGCTTCTGCATGCAAATGAGAATGAGCTGAATGTATTTATAAGATTACAACCGTCAGCCATGGACAGTAAGTCTCCCCTCAACTGACCTACACAGCGCTAAGATGTGATTAGTATTAGAGAGTGTATTATAACGAGTTATTTAGAAACTCTAATCTCACACTAAAAGAAATTTCTCGGAAGATGAAAATCTCATTCGTCCTTTCTACTATAGACCCCACCAGATCTAGCGGACCCAGTCTCAGTCTCTTTCTAGTGTGGTTCATGGCCGATAGTGGGTATGTTTCAGAAGTCTAGAGATTGGGAGACGATTATATAAGCTGATAGGCCATAAGGAATGAAAGAGATATAGTTAGTAGGGCGTATAACATCCAATCGGACGCGTCCTCGATTCATTTCCTTCGGAAAAGAAATGACGACATAAAAGGAAAAGGCTATTGCTGGGTGAATAACGTAACGTTTTCTTGTTGCATCGGAGCGATAATTTGTATAGAACTTTTTATCAGATTCAAATTAGAATCATCGTTGGTGGTATTTTGTCTAGTATAACGGTTGCTGTATTTCGATACTGACAGCGTTAGAGAGTGGGTCAATGACACATACCATAGATGTTAAAAGTTGACACTCGAATATGGTGGTGCGAGAAAGTTTTGTGGCGCAGTTCCCAAAAAAAATGTCCGAACGACATTCAACTGTATTACGTTACGCTCAGTACATGATAAATTTCAGATGATTTCAGTTTAGCGTAGGATTTGAGAATAACAATTTACTCGCGCACTGATACGAGTGGTGCGGTCTAAAGCCTCCCAGCTAGCATTGCGCATTTATGGATTTCCCCAGAGTTCCATTTGGTCCAGCTGGCCATCAGCCTCTTGTGTATACAATTTCATTTTCTGAAATGGCGAACAACATGAACTCTGCTAGGAAAAGTAGGATATTGTTAAGTATTCTCGTCCTTGGAAAATCCAGGGCCCAATTTAGCCAGGAATGTGTAAGAAGCTTTTCTTTGCTTTTTACTTTTATTATAAATGCATTTTTATATATATTTTTTAAAATTATTAAATATAAACATTTTAAGAATTAAAGACCTGTCAATCTAAAAGTTCGCTGCCTTTATTCTTGAATTAAAAATTTGCCATCCTCAGACTCAGAGTTGGCTCTTTGTCCTTCGAAAGGATTAAATTTTTGATTGTTCGCTTTCTTTGTTCACGGCGCTCACTTCGTAGTCTCAATATGCGCAGTATATTGTTCCCTTCCAGGACCTTTTCCCCATTGTTACGTAAGCGTGGGCACAGCTTATAGCGCATCAACCTTGTATTAGAGGCTCCTGCTCTCTCTCTCTTACTGAATAATCTATAAAAAGGCGTTGTCCAAATTTCCGATGTCCATGAACAATAGGGGTATATCTCTCCCACTACAATGTCTGCTGTTATCTAAAAAAAAAAAAAAAAGTTGTGTTTCCTATCCGACTCGTCTTCACCACAAAAGAAACATAAAACAGGGTTTCGCTTTTGTTTTTCTAATCAAACTAATGGCATCACCCTTCGGTATGCATCGAACTTGCACGTCGGTCATACAGTTCAGGCATCAGATATGGTTCCTTATACCGAAGGCGGTGTAATATTCCATCCAAACACATTTTATCCTTAATTATAAACCGTTGCTGTGATCATATTCGATAAAGTAGGATGAATGATTCTATGTATCATTCTTTTTTGTTTTTGTTTTTGAAAACATTGTCCTATTGATCCTCATTCGTGGATGGATTATGATTAGAAACTTTCCGGTTCGAGGTAGGAGTACGCAACGCCAACTTTTCGACGTCCACAGAAGAGATTGACCATCTGGGCGTGATAGCCATCACCGTCATAGCCAAGCCGCCCGACTGCCGCCGACCCAACAAAGTAAACAATACATTTTTTAAAAACTATTATCATTATTATTTCAAGTAGCATTATTATACAATATTATGGCCGAGAGACTGACTCACATCAGATATACACGGGAGACAACTTCGTTCTACTCTCTCCATATTAAGCAGCGACGTTATTTATTTGCAAACGAGATATTTTCCTTTTACTTGAATTTATTCATATCATTTTGTGTTTTTTGTTTTGTTTTCTCTCGTCTGGTCTTTTGTGTGCAAGTCGGCGCTACTAAGAAAAATGATGGAAACCGTCGCGTCATTGTCACAACATTCGTCAGACACGCACACATGCAAAAAGAATGGAAAAAGTCCCGGGTGGGAGATGATGATGATGACAAAGGTCTCCAATAAGACCGGGACACGACACGAGCCACGAGTCTAAAAGAAGGACAAAAAAAAATAAAAATAAAGGATTTATAGAAGAAAGGAAGAAGAAAGAAAAATGAAATGACCGCTGTTATACTACAGGGCCGTCTATAAAAACTTTGCAAATAATGACTTTGCAGACTTGGCTCTATAGTCGTTAGTTTCCCACCTGTGTACCACCAGGTACTGCTTGTATATCGTCTATCTAAGACCTTGAAGGACTAGAAGGACACGTAGAAAAAATAGAGGAGGGTGGAAGATAAAAAGTCCCGCACGTCAGATAAAAACCATCAATTATTAGAAAATGGCACGCAAATTGTACGTTAGGATTTTTATTCAAACTAAAATGAAGGTTTATTCAAATGAAAGCCAATGATTAGCTTCGATTTTTTTTTCCTCATTTCTACTTCAGAAATAACAAGCGTAACTATAGCGATGCAAGTACAAATGTAACGACCTACACCAAAGAAAACAATGTTGCTCTATTCAACGGAATCATCATTTCGAATCGTTCGACCTTATCCAAATCATATTTATAGAAATTGGGATCAGGAATAAGAAGCAGCCAAACATTTCAATAAGAATGGTTCAGAAATAAGTAGACGGGTAGTGATTTTCAACGTCTTCTGCATATGTTGCGTATATGATTTGTATGACCTTAAAAAAAGAAAAGAAATGGGAGATGACGAATGAAACTTTGATTGGACATATATAGAGAGAATCCGCGGGGATTTTTATATTTTTGCTTCACGGAGCACGCATGCATGTATAGTTCGTCAATCTTACGTCAATCGCTGCCTCACTAATAAACCAACGAGCGCGCCTGCTGCGCATAATAACCTAATCGTAACCTAGCAACATTGTCGATTACCTTGCTGACTTCTTTCTACACCAATCTAAAGAGTTAGTTTTTATTAGTGATTTATACATTGGTAGTATAACGACTGCGAAGGCGGAACGGACACAAAGGGCACTTATTATTACTTCGAAATTTGAGGATGAAAGCACAGTATGAGTCTATTTAAGTTTCGCTGAATATTACATAATTCCGGCAATTGCTCCCTTGAATGGATCTTGTTTGGAGATTTAATCAGCTATGCAAAATGTCATGCATCACACGCACACAGTTTGCCATCATAGACCGAATCCAAGGGGGTACATAAGTGGAAGAATGTAATTGGTCATTTTATTTAAATGTTGCAAACCAATTTTAAATGCATTTATTAATTTTTTAGGACTGGTGTTTTGGACCCAACCGCAGTGGATCGGCTTCCGCTTCAATCATTCTTCGCGTCTTTGAAAATCGACCGAAAGGGACGAACCTCACAGACCTGAGCTACCGATCCGCAAATTTTAAACAATTTTGTCCCGATCTTCTGATGTCTTATTCACTACATCAGTTTAAAGGTAAAAACCTCCTTCTGCATGAGGAATCTAGCCAAATGAGTTACCACTCTATTACACTACACGGACGAATGGGCGTTTAGACTGGATGCCCTTTCATTTCTTGTTGTGTAAATTGCCATTTACTGTATATGGCTGTTCGATCGTAAAGTTACGTATCTAGGCTGAAACTTTTAATTAGTTGCGCAACCGGTACAAGCAAAGTTACAGCTAAGTGAAACTTGTCAATTGCCAAACTTCTCTAATAATTTAAAACGCTGATGACATCGGAAAAAATAACACAGGAAAACTATTCAAATTTATTAGCATGCATTCCCATCCCATATATTACTTCCGCTATCCTATTAAACAAGTTAGTTTACGTATAACTTTCGACGAAGCGTCGGGAAATTTGCAACTGTTATTTGGAAAAAAATTGTGAAAAGTTATTAGCTTCTGTAATCATTTGTTTTGAAGGAACTATGTTCTGAGATGATTCGTCAAAGTTCTGCTCAAACTGCAAATTGATCAAGCAAAAATCTTGGGCCACGATAAGAATATTAGATAATTAGCAATACGAAATAAAGAAATCGTTGAGTTTGAAGAGTCAAGTTAAAGAACTTCGTGCTAAATAAATAGTTCTAGGACGCAGCAGAATTGAAGTCTCGGAGATTTCGTTTACTTCATTCTTCCATCGCGGGTAGCAGAATTTGAAATGTTCAGTAAAAGAGTCAGTAAAGTCCGACAAGAGTGTCTTGTTTACCGGTCGTATCGCGCTGAACCATCAACAGGCCCTTTGTATGCAATAAGATTATTAGATAGATCACTTCGGTATTTTTTCCAGCGTCGCTTCAGAACTCCGTCAATAACTTGAATTAAAGCTAATATAAATTCTTGTAACTATACTATTTACTTGAGTGACTAGAGTTGATTTGTTTGCATACCGTATCTCAATGGTTTATTTCAGTTTAACAATAAGTTATGACTGGCGTTTAATAACTGTCAGTCCGCGTTATACGTTTTCATACATTTCAAATTTATCGTTCTTATTTATCGATTTCTATCTTCCTGTTTCTAATACGAGAAAAGCTGTGATGCCATAAATTTGAAATCCTCAGTAAATTTAGAAAAATCCTTTTGCTATCTCGCGGAATGCGTGACAGTGATCTGTACCCGTATAGTCGTATACTCATCGCGGAAGTAATAACCCACCAACTGTGAATGAATCCTATGCAGTGGTGTAATAATGGCGGTCGTGGATATATTAAGTCATTCTAGCATTTTTATTTCACTTCCGTTCAATCGCATGAAAAATTCAATCGCCAATAAATTGAACCTATTTCTATTATTATTAATGCATCACTTGCTGTCGCTTATTCCAACAAAGCGCCAGCGTCCTCATACATCGCAATCTGGAGCCGAAAAAAAATTCTTATATTTCTCTGTGCTCTAACCTTCTGTCACCATGAGCATTTCTATTGTCTTATTGATTTCGCTATTTTTTCTTGGTAAAGTGCGTCGTTCCTTTTTCAGTTTTCATTCAGTTTTTAATATGACGAATTACCTATTAAATGACATATGTCTACATGCTTGGTGGAACTTCAAAGTAATAAGAGCTATGTAGATAACGTTTGTTCTCAAGGTTATACTCTTTTCTATATAGTGCAACTTAATGTCTCACAGTAGGGCCCAATTTCCACGAAGATAACTCGTAACTAGTATTTTAGTAACGAGACATATTTCTGTCCAAGGTGTATTTATGGGTAAATATTATGAAATAATTGTACTTTTTACGGATGCGATTAGAAAAGAGGGAAAAAATGTATTCACTTATTTTTCTAAGCCAAAAGAAAAAAAAAATGTAACTTGACC
Organism: Daphnia galeata; assembly: GCA_030770115.1. Taxonomy (NCBI): domain Eukaryota; kingdom Metazoa; phylum Arthropoda; class Branchiopoda; order Diplostraca; family Daphniidae; genus Daphnia; species Daphnia galeata. Next base: position 11,057,785 of record CM061117.1, read on the forward strand.
TTATACGGACTCTAACTTGTAGGATTGCAGCAACAGTCAAATTATCTTTAGGTCTATATTGTCTTTAAAATCACACAACTGATAATTATCGACAGTGATTGTTAATGTAGGTCCTAGCCTTGAGCTTCATGAGTCTGGACTGCTATCAACTGCTGGTCCTCTGGATCGTGAATTGAAAGCCAACATTCCCTTCCATTTAGTTTGTACGATTAACGGGCCATCTTCAACGGAGGCTTCCGTCTCGACGCTGTTTACAATCGACCAAAATATGACACTAGTTGTCGAAGATGAAGACGACAACCCTCCGAGGCTTCAAAATCCTAACGAACAGCAAATAGTTGACGTGTACCTGAAAGATCAGGGTATCGTTCAGGTAAATAAATAAATAAATAACAAATGTGGGGGAGCTATTCTATTTCCGATCTTTACGTCATCTGAATGTCATGGAGACGTTGGTGTTTTAAAAAAGTTTCTCTAGGAAACGGTAGGAAACGGCTCTTCAACTCAACGGGTTATTATAAAACTGTATTCCTCACGTTTTCGGACATTTGCTTGTGTGTGTATTTGTGTGTATAGGAAAAGGATTTGTTGAACAAGCCAGTCATGGTGTTGGATGATGACAGCGACCGGATTAATCGATTCCAGCTGGCGCTCTTCCCACCCGAAGATAAAGCCAATCGATTAATTTCAACTTTGTTGAAACTCGAGCACACTGTTTGGTCGTTAGCTCGTCCGGAGACCGGTGTTCCACGATCTGTCATGAGTATCGGTCAGTAGACATTAACTTTAATGACCTATTCGCATTGTTGCGATTGAGTCAAGTCAGCTTTTCAAAATCTAATACGATAACATACTTGTTATTTGCTGTTGTGAATAATGAATAGGTTTGGTTGGAGCTGCCACCAACCGTTATCTGGTGCCCGCTGATGATTGTAACGTGACTGTTATCATCGAGGATACTAGCCTGTTGCCTGGTTACGGTGATAAACAGGTACGACTGCCAACAGAGGAAATGACAAAGAAAGAAACTGCTGAGTAGGATGTTGAATATCAATAAAAGTCGATCTGCAAAGTGAATATATTGTATTGACGACAGCGTAGGCTATTATTCTACATGGTAGGCGTTTTGTCGACTATGTCTGCCCGAGCTTCGCTATATATCGTGTAACATAATTCTTTAGACGACTTTTATCCATTCTAAAGATGAAAGCCTCAAGACATATTAGATTTCACATGAAAGATTCGATTTGCCCAAGATTTTTTAGACATCAACTTGATCTTGTTACGTTCATACTCGACACGAAAATACCTGATGAATCCATGGTGATGACGCGATTGAGTCAGTTCTTGTTAACCATGAAAAGTGCACAATCCATACGCATTGCACTATAATACGAAATACAGAATCCAGTAGCCACCACCTCCCACACCATCCGTACATTTTCTAGACTGTATATGCAATCGAAAATTGTGAGAATTATTTCTTATTTCACAACTCAAAACTAGTCCAAACGAATCGATTGAATTTCCTACGTTAGTTCGGAAGTCATGCAAAGTATCCGGAACCTCCCACATCTCTTCCTCTGCCTACGCTGATAGTCTATATGATATTCATGTTTGAAAAACATGACTTTTTTAAAAACTTCCTTTGAACTTTGTAGGTTTCATTCCACCTGCGCATTCACACTGGATATCCGCCCAATGCGACTAGTAGCCTTTCACGGCCGCAGTGGATGAAATATCCGATTCCGGCTTCCGACAAAACTTCGACTTCTTCCGGTTCCGTACTTTATGCTGAAAGGGACGGCATTTGGACAAGGTGGTTAAACGCCTCCGTAGGGCGCTCAGCCTGTCGTTACACCCGAGTGGCTAATTTGTACCCACACGGTTACCAACAAGACGGGCATAGGCCAGTTAACTTCCGTATACTGGATGGTTTACACCAAAATGAAAATCCAGCCTTTTCCATCACTTCAGACGAAGGCATTCTCTACGTCTCTCATCCGGAATCATTGGCCGAAACGGCAAACAAAAGTTCTTTCAATTTACGTATCGGCTGGGATTTTGATCCAATCGACGACTCCGGCATCCATTCCATGCAGAACGGATCCGCCGTCTTCCGCATCGACGTAATTGACAGTAATCATTTACTGTTGGACTCAACAGAAACTGTTGAATGTGATGCCGCACAGTATTGCGCTAAATTCCGGACAGAAACCGGATGCAATGAAGTCGTCGGATCGGTAGCGACGGATGAACGTGGGTGCGCTTGGAGGCGGAGCGACAGTAACAATACCACCAATGGCCCCAGTCGGATGTACCAGACTTGTTCTCCGGATTTGACTACCTGCCCTGATGGGTATTATTAAACTTCTCTTTCTAAAAAGTTACTTAAGAACCGATTCCGTGATTTGTCATTTCAAAATGTGCCGTCTTATATTTCTTCAGCTACTGCGATGAGCTGGAAGCCCTTTCTTGGGAGATTTGCCCTCAGGATTGTACAGGTATTTATATTTTAAAGAGGGAACTCTTAACTCAGACATAAGTTTATTTTATTCATTGGGAAAACTTTGTAGAGAAAGTACTAGGAACTCACTTCAAATTGAACCAAATGGCTACCGGCAAGTCTCGAGGCATAGCTTCAGCTGCTGGGATCTGTTCTTGTGGAGACGCCCACTCTCGTGATTGCTCTTGCATGCCACCCCCGCCGGAATCTACTTCCGTAGACTCGAATTTAGAAAATCCTGACGATTCGGAAGAAGCCGGAAATGCAATCAATAATAAAGGCAAACAGTCAACTTTCAATCGCGATCCATCGACCAAAGGAGATGTAGTCAATTTCGTTCAATTCACTTCAGGTATTATTGGTTATGCAACAATCGAAACAAACTTCATGTGATTTATTCTAAATTTTATTGGTTTCAATTATGCAGGTAGAAATTTGGACGGTACTTGCGACACTACCTGTCGAGTCTTGGTGGGAGCAATTGCTACTTTCGTTTTAATCGTTTTACCTACCACTTTGTTTCTTTATTGGAGAAAACGGTATTTATTATTCAAATCAAATGATTTTCTTCCAATTAAATTTTACGCTTATACTTGAAATAGGAGGTGGATCATTTGTGGCAAACAAAAGAGGACCGGCTCTTACGTGGGTCACGTCAACTCCTCCCACCGTGATGTTAATAATCTAAACATGTCCGTCTACATCGAAGAAAGGCGCCTAAGGGGAGCGGAAGAGAACATTCAACAGAACATGTCGTTTCTACCTTTTGGAATCTCAGTAATTATTCGATTAAGAATGCTCTAGGGTAGGCGTTGAATTATTGAATGTGTTTCAAATTATATTAGGCGACAGATCGCAAGTGGGAAATCCCGCGCAAGTGGCTCATCATCGACGAGAAAACGCCGCTGGGCGAAGGTGAATTCGGGCAAGTCATGCGCGCAACTGTCACGTCCGTCACGGGAATAGGAGGCCATCGTGTGGTGGCTGCCAAGATGGCCAAAACGGCACCTACGATGATTAGCCGTGGAGATATCGGCGAAACGATTTCACCTGAATTAGCCGATCTCTTGTCTGAATTTCATCTACTCAAAGATGTCAGCCATCCGAATGTCATCAAATTGCTGGGCGCTTGCACCGACGTCAATGGACCTTTCCTTCTCATCCTCGAGTATTGCGAGCACGGATCTCTCCGGAATTATTTACGCCGCAGTCGACTCGTTCTTCCTGAGCAACAACAGCAAAGTCCTTCTTCTCTGATGTTGACGCCGGCCGTCACACCTCGCGATCTTCTTTCTTTCGCTTGGCAAATCAGTCAGGCTGGTGCTTACCTTAGCGAAATGAAGGTAACGATTACAAACCAATTTACCAACCTATTTTCATTTGTTTTCAATTGATTAACAAATGTTCGTTATTGATAGTTGGTCCATCGAGATTTGGCGGCCAGAAACGTGCTGGTAGCTTCTGGTAAGGTTTGTAAAGTCTCCGATTTCGGCCTTACCCGCGATGTTTACGAAGGTGATACCTATTTCAAAACCAGCAAAGGCCGAGGTATATTTAATCTATGAAAATCTATAGCTTTTCAAAATAAACAGTGATATTTTTAATTTTATTATTTCAGTTCCAATCAAGTGGATGGCTTTGGAATCGTTGTCGGACCATGTTTACACATCAAAGTCGGACGTGTGGAGCTTCGGCGTTTTGCTCTGGGAATTAGCGACTTTGGGTGCTAATCCTTATCCTGGAGTGTAAGTCCTTAATGAGATTTATATCCGTTGAATGACATTGTTTCACCGAATCATTTGTTATTAAATAGGACCCCGGAAAGACTTTACCGTCTCCTAAAGACCGGCTACCGAATGGAGAAGCCTGATAACTGCTCCGAAGAACTGTAAGTTGACTTAAATTTGATGTTGTTGCTTTCACGCTCGCTAGATGGTGATCGTTTCGTGAACGGTGAACGCACGAAATCAAGCGCATGGATGATTCCTTTCCCTTCAGTATAGCCTGTTATTCACCTGGCATTTAAACGCGAATTTTATGTGCGCATATCACAGGTATGGACTGATGATGAAATGCTGGCGGGAAGATCCACAGGAGCGGCCACAATTTGCTGAACTTGTTAAAACTGTCGAGGACATGTTAGGGGTTGGAATGGATTATCTCGATCTCGGATGCCTCGCCGGTGTATCAAATCGCGAATATTTCATGAACAGCCAATCTGACGGATCTCTTCCAAAGGGTATTTTTCACTGCATTGTCGTATTTTTTAAATTGGCTAGCAATTATGGCTCCACACGGTCTGCATTTAATCACTCCGTTTGAATTAATTATACAGGACTGCAACAATTGAGATGGGACGACGACGATGATGAGTTGCCAATATCGAGCGCTGAAACCAGTCCGGCAGAGGATCAGTCGAGTTTTTATCTAAACATGTCGTCCAGCAAGACTGATGAAACCATTCCACTAGTCAACAACGGCGAGCACCAGCAGCTTATCATGCAGGATTCATTCCCGTTATTCAAACCGGTTCCCGACGCTGAAGCGCAAGATGAGTATCTCTTACCGATAGTTCGTGTCTAACAAAACTTGCCAATGAATAAAAAAAAAACAAACAAATTATTTGAACTGTAAAAAAAAATATTTTGCTGAAAGAATCATCAGTCATCCAGTAAAAATTTATGATTCACTGTGCGCGTCCATTGACCTTCCTATGTACCCGCCGTTTTTGGCTGTTCGCAGTCGAAACTCATCTAGTCACACAAGTTTCCAAATTTTTTGCGCTTGTAAACGAGCGGTACAACTCGTTAAAAAAAAACACGGTATTAATTGTATTCGTGTACTATATTATAAACTAATCTAATATTTGTGCCAGACCTATGAAAATAGGAATATATTTATTTCTCATGTACCGTGTTGAAGTTGCCGTTTAATTTTCTATGTGATTCTCTTGTTCTTCTACAATCTGTTTCACCCTAATATTTTCAATATGCCTCCCATATTTATGTTGTTTTCTCTTGAAGTCTGGCTCACTTCGAGTGGCATTACAATATAAAATAAAACCTTTTTATTCCAAAAAAATATTACAAATTTTAAGAAAAAATACGTTGGCATGATACCATCTTGAATTCTGGTGATAAGGAGGAAATTCTGCATGAAAGACCAAAAATATTGTTTAGCGACAATCAGATATATACTGCTCGAAATCGCTCTCCTCGCTCCTAGGGACTCCATGACACAATATTATTCCGCTGGACAGATTCGAACCGAAGTTTGTCATTCGAACTCGCCGTTATAATCGGTTATAATCTTGCCAAACATTGTTGCGGATGCTACTGGACAAGGTACCTCGTTAGTAGCCCAATTATGTCTAGTTATTAACGCACTTGAAATTTTTGAGTTTTATATTTAGTTTCTCCGATTCCATTTCGTTATTTTTTTTGTCGATATAGGACATAGTGGACATACTTAACAAGGGCTTATTTATATTTCAGCATTGTTCCTTTTTATCAGTTATCATCAACGCTGTACCAATATATACCGGTACCGTACCATTATTTGCGTCATAATGTCTTATCTCGACAAAGAAAGTCATTTAGTTCTATTGGTTGGTATATATTCCTATTGAAATCTTACATATTGATCACGTGTATTATTGTGTAGTATTGCATGTGAAAAATAGTCACGTAATGTTTCGATAGATTGTTACCTTACATGTAAAGGTCGTGACAGTGTTTCAGTTTTATGTTACATCATCATGAAGAGTCATGAGTTTCTAGTGGTCTTGCTGTCCGTAACTACGTTTAAATGCCAAGTCGTTGGCCAAAGCGTTCCCACTCTTCCGCGTCTGGTAAAAATATGATTTTAATTCATTAAAAAAATGCCGTTTTTGTTTTAAAATTAAAATGGGGTTCTCATTTCCGTGGTAGATCGGAGATATCAGTGTTGCAGCCCCTGCATTTGCGGACATTCACGAGTCAAGTGACAGTTCGTTACCTTACGCAGAACGATTTACGCTTTATTTGTCCACTTTCAAACCATTTCAAATCAAAGTATATTTGAATTTATTTATTTAGTGGAATAAATGATGACCAAATTAAAATTTAGTCACTGATATATATATATATACTTATTATCCTAATAGACAGATCCTGTTCTTTATGTGCGTTCTCCGGGACGATATTTGTACAATGTAACGAATTGGCCCATAGAGATTCTTGCCAATAGCGCTGTTTGGCCCAATAACCCCGACCTTTTGCCAAGTAAGTCGACCTCATACCCGTCATAAGGCTACACATTAGATTGGTCTAAAGAAAGAAGTTGTAATTTAATCCAGCTTTATATTTTTTTTAGTCATTGTAATTTTTGTTGCATTCCAAGTCGTATTAATTGTAAGCGTCTTTCGTTATTGACAGAATCTGTTGTTCCTGGGTACGAAGGAATTGTCCAGCCATCAGGATTTCTGGTTCCTGGAAAAACTAAAGGCCAACTTCAGTTGTACAACATGAATGCTGCAATTCCATCTGAAACTGAAATTAACATTGCCAGTAGCGACGCAAGTTTACAAAAATCAAGCAAACATTTATCTGAACTTAAATCGAATTTTATCACTGATTTTATGTTTGAAGATTAGAGATTATTCCTATCACCGTACAATCTGGAAAGATATGGATGATGATGGAGATCTAGACGCTGTAACTGCTCGTTTTCACAATAGTATATGATAGATTTAAAACTGAATAAGTGTGTAAGATAAACCGAGAAAATTGTGTATTTTACAGCTGTAGAAGAACAAAATTTTCTTTGGTTAGAAAATCCTGGACAGGCTGTCCCAGGTAATCTACGTGGAAACGATTTAGCAATATGAAATGATGATTTTCTGAAAACCTTAATGTAAATCATTTTGAAATAGGCTGGACTCAACATATGATTTATAACCAAGGACCAGACGTTAGCTTTCGTAATATACAACTCAATTCTTCTGGTCTTCCTTTCGACTGTTTTATAGCTGGTGAATTATGGAATAAACGCGCCACACTCTACTGCATCCCGCTTGACACCAAGAGCGGCTGGAATAATCCCGAAAACGTAGCTTATCCACTCGTTGATAAAGATTTAATTTATAAATAATTTACTCATTCTTTTGTTACAGATTAAAATGAGAATAATTGACGATACAGTGGGTCAAACATTCGACATGCTCTTAGAAGACTTTGACAATGATGGGCGCATTGATTTCCTACTCACGTCATTTGACGACCGTATAGGAGTTAAATCCGGAAGTGTTTATATTTATGAGATTCCGGATGATGTCTTGTATGAAATATTATATTCATTTAATTTGTACGTTCCTTTTTTTAGAGTTTCCCTATGTATTTTTTTTTTAAATAGTAACGGAGCCTGGGTTCGTCATGTCATTGCTGATAGCTTCGTTCCTGAAGGTAGCAACACAATGTCTCCTGGAACACCTCAATCTTTTTATCCTAGTGCTGCGTATGCAAACGAAATTCTTCCCGACGGCAGGTAAAATTTGTTAACAAAAAATAAAACAAAATTGTAATATATTGATATTTAAAATATATACATATTATGGGTATGTATACATTAGAAATCATCGCAAATGGATCCTGGTTAGTGGGGATGATGACGGTAAAATTTACGTACTGCGGCCGACAACGGACGCGGCCAATGACTTCACTCCTTATGAAAAAAACATTCTAATTGATACGAATGCACAGACAGCAGGTACATATATAGAGTACAGTGTTCCTATCATCACAGAATAAATAATTTCTGCATTGTGCTGACAAAAAAATCCTTTACTTCAGGAAAACCAGCGATAGGTGATTTAGATGGGGATGGATTTACTGACTTCATAGCACCTGGTTATTCTTCTAATAAACTATACATATTTACGTATGCGCCAAGTTTGTGAAAACTGGTTGTATGGTAAATATCTTATATAGGTCATAGACTCATATAGATTATAGACGCTCATAGACACATACGCGCTGAAAATGAATTTAGTGTACACATTTTTTTAAAGAAAACGTTTGGTGGAAAAAAAATTGAACGCTATCTTCCCCTCTTTTCTTCTCTCTTTAATAAAACTATAGATTTAATGACTCTGGAATCTGTTGAAATACACATGCGTCGACGTAGTTTTTCACGCCAATTCTAACAGTTTTTCTTTTTGTTATTTTTTGAAAATATGTTTTAGATAGGAACTTTCAATTTAAATAATAGTCCCCAGTTTTTTTAAAACGGACCACCACCATATTTAGTGGGTAGTCCTTAAAATAGATTATTAAATTTGTAATCAATCAGCTAAATTTAATCGGATTGAAAACTGCCGATGTGGATTGAAATGAGCAACATAACACATCCTGGCTCCCCACAAAAATTTAGTTCAAACGGATTTCCGATAGAGGGTTTAATTCATGAATGAAATCAAGATATTTGATTGGACGAATGATCGAATCCGACAGTCGAACCAACACTAAATAGATGGAGTTATAATCTCTTTGTTTACTTTATAAACCTGTCTGCTTAAAGATGCGTCTACATAGCAGTTTTTACAGACAAGTTACGGTCATAAGACTACCCCCCCTCCTCCTATTTCTTCGAGTGCAAACCGAAAAAACACCAACTCATTCAGTTCTAACTCAACCAGTCTTCCTTATCCTTTTGAATCATTTGGTGTACTTGCTAATTTAGCTCCCCCTAGCTTTAATTTGGCCTCCCCATTGGAGCCTTCCTCTAGCCCTTGAATCAGGATTATCTGCACGATATGGATGGCATTGGTGTTTTGCTTTGAGGCCAAATAGTCGCATATCGTATAGTAACTGCAAGTTGTGGAGCAGGATACGTATACATTATCAAGATTGGCAACAGCCAATCACGTCTATGATCCCTTGAATCAATCTGAAAGGGTCAAAATACCATTTTCAGATCCTGAAGAAGTTGATCCATATGTATTAATTAATTCCCCCTTAGAGAAGAAGCTTATTTGGAATTATTAATTTATTCAGCTGTATGATCTTTAATAGGCCAGAAAAGGAGCGATTTGCGGTTTTAACACAACGCTTGTGGGTTAACACCAGATGACCAGAAGAAGTCACTGAACCATGGTTAGAGGTATCTATCAATCATTTAATGCATTTTTATTGGGAGTATAATATTTTGTGCTCTGAGGCCTATGAATAAGGGATTTACGTATTTATCCCGAGCCGTGTTGAAGTTGCCGCATAATTTTCCTATGCTGTGATTCACTTCTCCTTTTCCCTTCATTTTCTTAATATTTTCCATGTCGCGTATGTTTATGTTGTTTTTTTTTCTCGAAGCCTCGAGGGCTCACTTCGGGTGGCATTACGATATCCATAAAAGAATTCCTTTATCTCCAAGAATTTTTTTTTTAAAGAAATATTTTCTCTTTTCTTTTAGTTTGCATACATCAAAATCATCAAGAAGTATAACTCGAACGTGAAGTTGGTGTGGACGTATACGGTAAGGGACTTAAAAGAGGCAACGTCCCAAAAAACGTTCTGAGATTTTGATCGATTCGCCGACTAATGGAATAAAGAAGATTTTTTCCTTGGGGGAACAGTAACCTTTTTTTTTTAAAAAGAAGATGCTTACAAAAACTGGTATAAAGGGAAAGAGTTGTATAAGAAAACGGATGACGTCATGACACGATATGGAAAGATGGAAACCCGCAATAATAGAAGGCGCGGACGCGTGTGGGCGCACCTCAGCCGGCCATATTCCCGCACATCAAGGACGTTTTGCACTGGACAAACATAAATTAATCGAAAAAAAAAACTAGTCGAATAGAAAGAGAAAACACTTTCCTTGATGTTGGAACACGTTCCAGACTCATCTATACACTCTTGTCTACGCGGGTGTGTTCCTCATAATAGCAACACTGCACACCACCTTTCTTTTCCTCAGTTTCTTGGTTAGCGACGCCGAAAAAATGGTGACTCATTTACAATTACGATTTAATAATAATAATAAAAAAAAAAAATAAAACAACACGACCAGCTGTTTTGTTGTTTTTTTACTTTTTAAATTGGACACCAGAGAACGTCTGGACATCACGTACGAAAGTTCCGTTTCGAAAAATCCGGATTTTTCCATGGCCGATGACGACACACAAAATACCTCTACGCACAAATTTTATTATTCAACGTCCTTTTTGGCTATTTTGTCTTTTTTCTTTCTTTTCTTTTCTCTTTAAAAAATGAATATTGTTGTATACAAATGGAATGGAATTTTTTAAGGCTCGAGGAAGATTCGTCAGCCGCTAGATGTCAGTTTTGTGGTAAAGAAGTCAACAAGATGTTTTTAAATTTGTCTAAGACACATCCAAGTGGCAATAATGAAAGTAATGAAACAAAATTTACACAAGCCGATTCGTGTCAACTGCCGGATTTTGTTTCGTCTTGCGGAGTTGACGCGGAAATTCCGGTTGAATGAATCTGACAGGTGGTTTACACCGTTAATTTATCCATCGCTAGATGGCGAGCCGATCGATGCTCTGACGAGATATTTCCTTTAAAAGCCTTCCAACAGCCCTTAGGTCAGTTCAGAGCGAGTGCCACTCTCGTTAGTGCCGGAGTATCCAAGACACACACACAAGGAACAAATTAAAACAAGTTTTTGAAGTCTCTCGAGGTTTTTTAAGTTATTCTGCATGTATTTCAATAGTTGTTGATCATAAAAATCCCGGTTCTCGTGCATCAAACTTCAAATTAAACGAAAGAAAAATGGCCGTCGTGTAGTTTTGTTTTCTGTTGTTGACGTCCCAAAAAAAAAAGTGTGTCTATGCAACAACATCTGTGTTTTGTGTGTCTGTGTGTATGAGTGTACACCTTTCTCCAGCAACAACGATCGGATCACCTTTTTTTTTTCTTCTTCTTCGATTCTGGAAAGTGAACGGTGCGGCCCCGGCATAAAATCGGCATTCCAAACACGGCGTCATCCTCATCTCTGAGCTGTAGGGGGAGGAAAATAACACACAACAACAACCTTGAGGAGTTGTGTCCGAAATAATCCAAACGGGAATATTTTAAGTACAGCCCATCTTGGCTGATGTGAAGCGAATTCCAGCTCACGGCACAAGAAGAAGACGAAAAAGTTTTGGAGGAAAATCAAAAAGGGAATGTGATCATCGCCCTCTGGCGACTCATTTCTTCTTCTTTTTTTTTTTTGTACAACAACAACACAGTGAGAAATTTGAACGCACCGATTATATTTTTGCATCTTTATTTCTGCCTCTTGGCCGCATCATTCGCATCAAAATGGCTAACGAAAGTGAAGGTGTCGAACCAGTGGCAATTGCCAAGACGCCGGTAATAAGCGCCGCCACAATCAACGGCAATGGCAGCCAAGAGCCTTCGCCAAATCTTCAAACTGTACCTACCATCATTCCCAGCATCAAAATAACAAAGGTAATAAATTATCTGACTCTTCTGACTCTCTGTGTGTGACGTCACTTTTGTTATTCATCCCGTGGTCTCCTGTTGTCCGAGCAACAACAGACGAAAACAACAGAAAAGATATTGCGTGTGTTGAGAATTGAAACTGAGCCAAAATAACAAAATAAAAAATATTTAAAAAAAAGGAGTTTTTGTGTAACCGAAGCACGAAGGTGCACCGGTGTGAAAAGAAAAAGAATGAACCTCCGAAAACAACCAACAAATCCTATTGATGAAATCCCATCTTTACGTCCATTTTTTTTTTCACGGGATAGTACTGATTTACGATTAACCTTATTTTTGGAAGCTTGTTTGTTTTTAAAAAGAAATGGAAAAGTTATATTTGTTCATTATCCTGACCGTTTTGGTCGTGAATCCCGCGCTTTTATGGTTATAGTATATACTATAGAATCACCTGTTTCTACGCGCATTCACTTCCGCTGGCCTTCCGGCACTGTTTTATATATGATTTGTTCGAAATATTTTTCGTCTTTTTCCTTTCAGAGGGTAAAAGTTGTTTACAAGATGGCCGAGTCTCAAAGTAGTCAAAAGGGAAAGGAAGCGTGACATAGAAAAAGAAGAAGACTACTCCTACTGTACATAGAGTAGAGAAACAATACGAAAAAAGAAAAAAAAGGGAAAAAATAAAAACCGGAACGGCTGCCATTTTCACTGGCCCTTTACCCACAACTTCGTTTGGTCGAGTGCAATTGTTGTGTGTTCCAATTCCAGAGGCGCCTCCGATCCTTTCCGGTTGTTGCACCGACTCCTCCCCCGTGATACTGTATAATATAACCACCAACACATCCCACCCCCCCCCCCCCTCCTACTACTACGAACTACTACCCGGGCTTCTTATGGTGAAAGACTTTCGATTTGGTCGTGTGAAAAGGCAAAAAGACAACTTTTTCTTTTATTTACTTAAAACTTAGACTATATAGGGACGCCCCTAACGGGTAAAAGACGCACAAGATTCTCCCCATTGTTTTCGTGAGTAGGACTTTCATTTCCTGACTGGACAATAAAAAAGAAGAAAAGGTTTTTTTTTTTCTTTTATTTTATCATTGTCAGACAATTTATAGAGAACATGAAGCCCCCCCCCCCCCCCCCCCCCCGGAAATCTCTCAAGTTTACTTGTTTATTCAATAAAAAGGTTTCACAACCCACCTATTCCTCCCTCCCCGCACCATTTTTCTTGTTGTGTTATTGTTGACACGATGGATCTTCTAAGACTTTTTGAAAAATTTAGTAAAAAGAGAGGGCGGAGAAATATGAGTAGTTTATGCCGGTCTGTCATCACTTGTAATAATTCACTGGCATTTGAAGAGTTGCTGCTGCTGCTGCTACCTATTTAACATGGGCCGACTGTACAGTTGAGTGGCACTACTATACTACCCGTCTTGTTAGATTCCATGTAAACTATTCTCTCTCTCTCTCTCCCCTCTCTGTCTGTAAGAAGAAGAAAAAAGAACGTGATATGTTTCCTTGAGGCCATGTTTTTTCGTTCGCTCATCAACAGATAGATTCGAGAGGCTTTTAACGATTCACTTCCTTCGTCTGTTTTTTTTTTTGTTTTTTTCTTCCTTTTTTTTTCTTTTCCTTCGGTGACCGACAGGTCATTCACGAAGGTCGTGCCATTTGCCAGTCAGCTCTCTCTTGTGACTGTGCTCTAGTGGATCCCGATTCTCCTTATGACATGTCATTAAATTTGACCTTCGCATCGGGTGTCTTTGGCTGTGTGTGCGGTAACTGGTTGTACTTGAACTCGATTCTTCACAATTTTTTTCGTGAACTTTTTTTTCTTAAACTCTGGAAGACAAAAATTGGAGGACATCAACTCTAACCAATTGTAACACATCAGTTTTCTTTTTTTGGTTGTTTGGTTTTTTAAGAATAAAAGGAAAGATTGTTGTTGCTTTTGAAACGGTAGACAACAATAACATACTACCTTTAACGTTCCTAAACGGCCAAAAGGAGGGGGGGAGGTTCATCGACACGTCACGAACGCGAGAGGGTCCCTCTCCATCCATTTATTTTCATTTAATTTTTTTGGGTTGTTGTTGAAGGAAGGAAAAAATAAGGAACTTGGGAAAGAAATGCCGGTAGCGCCTCCTAGCCACTTGGAAACGATTACAACGAAAATATTATCGCCCCAGACAATGTGTTTTTTTTCTTTTTAACGATCGTACATTTGGTTATCGCAACTACCGCTAGATGGCTGGAATGAGCGCCAGTTTGAATATTTTTAAAAGTAAAAAATCTAAGAAATGAAAAAAAAAAAGGTGAAAAAGAAATTGAGCGAAAATCGTTAAAAATAGAATTTGTTGGCAGACTGAACGTTTCTGAAATGGACCGAGTCGTCTGATACGAGTGAGCCTGGCCAGCTTACCTTGCTCAAGTCACGTCCATTCCATTTGGTTAATAGTTCGTGAACGGCTCGTTTAATTTAGTTCAACAAGAAAATACAAACAGTCCCCGGACGGAGAAAGCAAAAAGGAAAAGGAAGAAACATTCTTTTACCGAAAAAACTTGTCAAGGTTCGACAGAAAGAGCAGGTCCCGTTCACTATGTGATGACAGCTATTTACGACGTGTCTCTCGATGATGATGAGGTGTGGTCCCTTTTTTCATGTCATTAAAGACTCCCGAACCACGTGATCCATCATGTTTTTCTTTTTGCCGCTTTTAATTCAGAATTTCAATCAAAAAAATAAAATAAATAAATAGAAAATACGCGCAAATGGCGAATTGGGCGGTCGGCGCTCCTCGTTTCGTCATGTCTCGCCAAACACAGCTGTTGTTGTTGTGTGCGCACGAGTAGAACGGAACGGCTTATCTCTAAATTTAGGATTTCCTGATGAATCGCCCTGACTGTTAATTTATGCCTTTTGCCATTGATGTGTGTGTGTACAGTGTGTGTAGTGTGTGTGTGTGTACGGGCTTTTCTTCTTCTTCACCGCCACCAAGTCGACCCCAATTTCGTGCTATTATTTATAAATCTGTGTGTATGTGTGAGAGACGGTGAGTGTTCCTCGTCGCTTGTTTGCGCTTCGACTAGTCGGTAGGTTGGGATATTTTGGCGCTGTCCAACTCGTTCGCCGCTTTTATTCTTTTCAAAAGTCTCTCCTCTCTCTATCTTTTTCGTTTTCTTTTTCTTTTCTCTCTTCTCTTCTCTTCTCTTCTTCACTGTATGTTTTCACTCTCTCTCCTCTTCTCTAGAGATGGATCGGAACATCCGCCCCTCCGCCGTCACTTTACGTCTTTTGGTCGACGTTCACTCCTGCTCCGACATTTCAGTAGATGTTGAGCCATCGTAGTAGCGAGTAGTAGTGGTGTGCGAAAACAAGAAATAAATAAAGTTTTTGCATTTTTTAACAGAAGGGTTATATCATCATTCTGATGGTGGTGTCTTGTATAATTTCGCGCGCGGCAATTTCAACGAATAGGAAAATAAATCTGACGAGGAATTAAAAACGAAAAATTTGATCTCTTCTCCGAGTGTTTTGTTTCATCATCATCTTATTTTATTTGAGAGAAAAATAACATATCGCGGTGGTAACATCATCTTTTCGAGCTCTATCGATATTATTATTGCACAAGTGTGTAATCTCATCCCTTTACTCTTCTCGCACCACCCACTATTATATAGTCGACGACATTTCAGGATGGGTCGGTCGTCACCCAGAGCCGTGCCCGAGAATTCCCGCGTGAGTCTTTCGTTTCTTTCATTTAAAAAAAAAATTTTCTTCCTGGAAATTGTAGAGTCAAATGTTTAATAACTTGTCGTCTTCGGTGTTGATGTTGTAAGCGCGGAATCTTTTTTCAAAATAAAAATTTCTCTTTCATGTAAACAGATACATAACAACACCCAATCACAATAAAGAGGAAGAAAGTTACTTGGGTTGTTTTTAAATCATCAAAATTTATATCAGAGTTTAGAAAAGAAAGAGGAAAAAACAACGAAAATATGTGACGTTTATTTATTTTGTATTTGTAGTAGTATGTTGTAGCTTATATTTTTAGACCCAAGGACGTGAGTGGCGTCCACTCTGCGGTCGACTGGGCCTCTCTTCGGCTCGCAAAAAATTCCATCCGATAAAACAAACATGAAAAAATCGTCAAGGATCTTTTCATGATGTAGGGGTCGACGAAGGACTTTTTTTTTAAAAAATTTGTAAAACTTCTTTGGCGCGTTCCCTACAGTAAAATCCTATTTGAACTTTGCCTCAGTGGAGAGGTTATCTCAAGTCCCTGTGTGTCCTATCTGTTAAACGAACGATGACTGAACGAACGTTCGAATGCAGCGTCTAGAACGACTCTATTAATATGAGCCCCCCCCCCCCCCCCCCACAACAACTATTTTATTTTGTTTTTTTATTTGTATTCCGTTGACGAACGGTGACGATGTCGGCGCTTCCTTTTTTCATTTTTTGGGGAGTTGCAATTTTATTCGTTGCTCAGACTCTCTGCTCGTGACTTTAACAGATGAAAGGGGTCACGCACTTGCGACGTACAACCAGCATCAGTCAGTATACAACATCAGAAATTGTATTTTCGTCTTGTTCTTTTCTTTTCGCCATTCGGTATGCGCATTGACATGTTTCACGTTCGTAAAAACAACTGGAATTTTTTGTCTTCTTTCTGGCTGCATCTCTCTAACGCCAGAAAGGGGAATGGAAAAACTAAAAGAATTTGTTCGGCGTCATTATCCAACAATGTGCTCGGCAGGTTCTTACATCCCTCCCCCCCCCCCCTTAAATTCAGTAGACGTCTGGAACGTCTATAGAAAAAGACAAAAAACGGTTGAAAAAAGGTCAAATGCTAAAAACAATCATCACCCAACACTTGGGAGCTAAAGTCTAGGAGGTTACACATATGTAAGTAGTCTGACTTTTGGTTACATTGTTGTCTATTATTCCGGATGACGTCACGTCTATTGGGGCTATAGCCAGAACCGGAAGATGAGGGTTGAAGGGAAAAAGGAAGACGTCGTGCGGTTCCAAATGTTTCTCGGCTGCTGTTTGGCGTTGATTGGTGTATACGTAAAAAGTGTTTAAGGGTTATACCCCCTCTGGTGTGTGTGTGTTTGTAAAGACGAGACATGCGAACTCGACGAAACCTTTTGGCCTGTTTTTAAAAAAAAAAAAGAAATTTCAGCTCTTTTCAAAGTTGTTTGTTGTTTCAGCGCTTTTGTGTGTTTGTTGATTCTTGTTTTTCCTCCCCATTTCAACTATTGATATTTGGAGCTAATTCTAGTATATATCCTAGAAGTGAGAATGATTGATGACTAATATCTTTATTTGTTTTGTGTCTTTCTTTTCACAGGTGAGTGCCACACTAATTAGCTGTTGGAAGCGGCAGGTATTCAACCCCTTTTCGACTGGTCTGCATGGATATATCCAACCAAGTTTGAATCCAGGATTTAAATTTTAATTATTTATTCTTATATATTATCAAACGTTATACTCGTGTGTGGTCTACACTCAAAGTTACCACGCCCTGGGAACAATAGCGCCTCGAAAGGTGATTTTAAAAAAGGTGAATGATGGATTTGAAAATCCGACTGTAGATGGCGTTTTGTCCTCGATTGGCAGCTAAGTGAGAGACAGGATAGAACCAAAATCCCGGCCGGTACTTGACTTTTCAATGGCGCGTGCAGACAACGCTATGCCGTATATGTCTGGGTATTTGCACACGAAGAATAGTTAGAGACATACAACAACAAAGAATCGAGTCGCGTCATCCTCTGCAATACAAAATAGACATTCACCTCTCTTTACATCCTTTGAAAAAGAATCGAAAACAAAACAGAAAAAAGGAAATACAGAGATGAGAGTCACACTCGTCGTCTACAGTCCCAAATTGGATTGGACTCTCCCCAAACGTCTAATCCAATTCAGACGTGATGGAATGTCTTTATTTCTATTCTATTCTACAAAGAAAAACGAGGGACCTTTTTTTTGTTATCGGACCAATTAGCGCTCGTGCAAATGAGTCCCAACGACGTCGACATGCTGTAACAGATTGCAGTAACGTAATCCTCCAAAATGTTTTGTGTCTTTCTCGCACGTCATTTTTTCGCTACGATCGGCAACAAACAACCCCCCGAAAAAAAAAAAAATCTGATGCCGATGACGGATGTTCCATAAAATGGGTCGGAATCCCGCGGGATACAGGGCATTGCTATCATTGTCGCGATTCACATCCGACCAGGAATTGCGTCACTTTTTTTTCTCTCTTGTTGATTATATGAGTCGCTTGGGTGGAGGTCCTCATCCGTCAGCCATCCATCATGATGATGCGGTAGAAAAAAATCTTTTCATTTTCATTTTTCCTTTTTTATTCAAACCCTTTTTGTTCTGGGTCAAATGATTTGACTATTCCTCCACCAACTCCCCCCCTCAAAAAACAACACAAGAAACGACGATTTGCTACCAGGTGTTTTTAAAGTTTATTTGGATTGTTTCAAACACAACGAAACAGAGTCGAGAGAAAAGGGTTTTTTCTTTTTTGTTAGTTTGGTAATCATTTTTTTTTTTTTTTGGCACTGGCCGTGCGTGCAGACGCAGTTGCGCTATGGAATGAAGTCACACGATCTTGCCAAAAAGGCCGGCATCGCCATCCCATCCTGTGGTACTAGACCGGTGTCGCCCTCTACTAGACACACACCGAGGATAGGCTAAATATAAACCGTCCGACAACGGCTGGAACACACGTACACACGCTCTTTCTCTCTACAGATCTGCTGTCTCTTTCTCTCTGTGCGTGTGTGTTTCCCATCTGGTGGGCCCCGTCACCAGTGCCGGTTTTTTCTGGGTGTTCGCCGGAACTCCTCCTTTAGGAAAAAAAAAAAAAAAACTCCTCAGATGTTCCATTGCTCTCCGCCCGTGCGCAACTTATTATGGCGTCTTGTTCCGATCTTCGACGGTGTGAAATTTGAATAAGATATTGTGACAAAGAAATTTTGATATCGGATAGCAAAAAAAAATAAATTTTTTTTAAAAAAGGAGCGACTGGACAACAATTTTTAAAAAATCGAATCAAAAGTGTGGAGTGTGAATTTGGCTTTGAGTGAGTTGTGTGGCCTGTGAGTCTCTTTAAGTGTCTTTGATTTGGGAGTGTTCAAAGTTCAGAGTTTTCGATTGTTTTGTTTTTTTTTTAAATAATTTTGTTTCTACGGATGACGTGAATCACAAACGACAATGTTTAAGAAATTCGCATCCATCTCTAGTCTAGGGGTAAGTTTCCCATTTTTTTTTTTGGTTAAATCCCCCCCACCTGATTGAATTTTGGGATTAAACGACGATGTCAATATTTAAATGTTCAATTGATTACCGGATAAAGGACAAAACAGTCCCGGATGGCGATGATTATTAAATGAAATTCTGATTAGGCCCTCCCCAAAGAAGAAAGAATTTGGTTTTGAACCGGATGCGATTTCAAAGAAAAAGAAACACAAAAATTTAACAATGTTTTGTTATTCTTCAAGATTAAAGAAAGTGACGAAATCTCTACAGCGTCAATTTACGTATTATTTTTTTTTCTTCTCTTCGTCCGTCCATCCGGGTGTAATTTAAATACAGATCCTTCTCATCCTCCCACATTTCTCTCTCCTAACGTCCTTGCGTAACTCATAACTCAACACCCACCAGGCCTTGCAGTACGGAGATACAGAGCACAGTGCAGTACTGCAGTGTATAAATAAATACAGTTAATATTGAGTCAAGAAAAAAAGACTTTGGGTCATTTTTCTTTCTTTTTTTCTTGAAAAGATTTTCTCTCTCTCTCTCTCGGTGACTGAATGAGGAGATTTCCACAATTTTTTCTTTTACGGCGGAGCTGAGAGAGAGAACAGCGGGTAGATTTTGTCTAAAATTAGATCCATCCGCCCCAGTAACGCGGGCCCGTCCTCTTCCTCTTCTCCTCCTCCTCTTGTTTCCTTTCCCATCCGACGCCATATGCGCCGCACACGCCTGGCCTCTTCCTGGCCCTCTGCTGATGCTCCTGCCCAACATGTTTACAACCGCGCGCAATTTTTTGAGAGAAAAAAAAAAACAAAAAAAAAACAAAATTCAAAAAAATTAGATGGAATTTCGACTTTGAAAAATAAATAAATTTCTGTCCGCTTGTGTAGGAGGGAAGCGCGGGAAATTCGATTCGGTTGAATGAACCGAAAAATGTGTTGCCGCCGCTGTGCGCTCAATGTCGCTGTTGTGTTTGGGATTGTTCTCGGCCCGTTCGCTCGGTTGACTCAAGAGGAAGAGGGGGGGGGGGGTTATTTTATCTCTTAACATGTCCATCAACGTGTCGGGAGTATATAGTTGTGTGTGTGTGTGGTTTTGTCTATGTCTTTTTAATAATGTGGCCCATCAATAGGACGAAAAAGAAGAAGGTGGGGGCTGACATTCACATCACCAACAGAACATAACGAAATATAATTACCCAACAGTTTTTTCATGGCAACGGAATGAGATTGTTGTCACGAACGACCTGCTCCTAGCACCTGTCAGATGTTAAGTTTTTCCGTCTTTTGTTTTAAGAGTCTAAAAGGAGGGGGAAAAAAAACATATTGGTTGATTGGCAAAAAAAAACGGATTAATCGTTGAAAAAGGCGATTTGATTTTGGCGCTCTGCAAATTTCGTCTAGTTGATCGGATTGAACTAAAAGCGGAACGGAAGGGATAGAGTGAGTTGGACAAATTGACAATCAGTTCATCCGGAATCAATTGGTCTCTATCATCCGGAAGCGATGTCAGCAGATAGTCGCCGAAATGGAAAGTTCTCATACTATAGTCGCAAATAGGAGACAAGGATGTATAACATCATCATCATAATCGATATTGACGTTAGTTTTAAAGGCCTCCGCAAGAGCGGAGATCGCTGAATAGTCCCGGAATTATTTATCCCTATTTCTCTCTCTCTCTCACTACTATTCCTCTTCTCTCTCTCTCTCTTTACTTTCTCCTTTTTCCGACTAGAGAAAATGGCACTTGATTATCGATCGACCTGATCCCGTGCTCACACTACACTAGACACACAAGGTTGGAGGGGCTGGGGAGTTAGGGTGGAGCCTTTTTCTCTCATGGGGTTTATAAGGGAGAGGCTTTAAAGCTCTTTAGTCCAGCGTTGCCTTTTAACAATGACGTATGCGCCAGTGTGTGTGTAAGAGTGGCGCCGGCGCCGTGTTTATCCATCCACCACCACCCGGCGGCACAGAGAGAAGGGGATTGTCATTTGCCTATTCCGAATTTGATGTTCAACCACACACGGACACACGGAACACTGACGAACAGTTCACGTTCCAGCGTCTCTCTCTCTCTCTAACTCTTGATTCTTTCATTTCTATTTAAAAAAAGAAGATTATTAAGAAGAAGAACGTTACGTTTCATCATTTATTCCAGTGATTGTATTCGGTACAGTGTGTCAAGTATAGTGTTGTGTGTGCGTGTGTGTGCGTGGGCGGTTCAATAATGTCCGTCTAGAAAGAAAGAAGATACACAAAAAAGGAAAGAAGCGGTGGATCTTTTTTTGTTGTTGTTGTTGTTGTTTTTTTGAGTTTGTTTTGTTATCCAATCGACAAACAAACTAAAAAAACAATCTCATCTGAAATCACAATAATAAATATAATATATATACGCAGTATTTAATTACATCTTTATAAAAGAAAAGTCGAAAAGATGGTCACGGAAAATAGTTCATCCGGTGCCGGAATGGTAAGTCAATAAAACAAAACTGAAAACTTTTCATACCACAACACATTTCTGTGTCTTGACTTTTAATGCGGGACGAAATGTTTTCATATGATTTTCTTTTGCGCATCAAGTTATTTGTTATCCATTTTTTCTATTTTTTTTTTGGGCGTTGATTTTCGGGTACGTCCATAAGTTGCGTATAGTTTGATTTTTATTTCTTTTCTTTTTTGGCGTATCCATCGAGTTGAGAGTTTTGGTGGGGCGCTGGCGGAGGAAGCGGCTGCGGCGGCGCGCCGGTCGATACTCTTGCTTTTCAAGAAGGGGTAGGGGAATGGCAGCTCGAGAAGCGTCGCTAGGAGAGAGAGAGGATGAGTCACGTGATTCCACCCCACCCCAAATAAAAGAAAGAAAACTCTTCACTGGCGTAAAGCGCAGAAAAGAAGAACAAGAACAAGAACCAACCAACCAACGTCATCATTGAATCGCCCACCCACCCATTCTTATCCATTCCTCCCTATTTAATTCAAAAAAAGAAAAAAATTCGTTTTTGTTTGATGATGACGCGATTATTAAAAGAGTCGTGTCTATTTGAAACTGATTATCTCATCTGATGTTTGAAGTTGGCGCCCCGGAAAAGAATAGTGAGGGTGTTTTTATTCATTGAATTGTTGAAAGAATATACCCGGTAATGAATGCCCAATTGTTTGTTGGGTGCTCTTATTATGTACAGTTTGTGTTGTTGCTGTACGTACACACACACACACATCTACCAAGTGCACTTTCGACGTAGTAGCCGGTCTCTCTTTCTTTCTTTCTATGGTATTGATTTATTTTTGGGCTTGGGAACCAACCCGTTTCGTGACACGAGGTCAGTTTCGAGTTTTACTACTACCACCACCACCACCACCATATACTCGGCTGATTGTAATCCACTTCTTCTTCTTCTTAACTCCTTTTTTGTTTTTGGTTTTTGGTTTTTTTTTCTATTTTCTTTCTCACGAAAGCTCCTCCCGGTCTCTCAATCCCTCATAATAAGCCGTATATTCCGCCAGTATGGATTTTTCTTTTTTTCCCGCTCACATATCTCCTTAATCTCTGCGATGGATGGGACAAGACAGTCTTTTTCTTTTTTAATATTCTTATGTTATTGTTGTTGTTGTTGTTTTGTTGTCTAATCTTTTTTTCCCTATGAAAAAAGAAAGGAAGAGTCAGTTGTTGTTGTTGTTTTCATCCTGCACTGTGTTGTTGATCATGATTGGGTTAAAACAACATCATCACAAATCTAATTGATTTATTTCTACTTCTTTTCTTCTAGTCGGACGCCAAGGCCGGTTTCCTACGCTCGGCACGCGACGGCCACCTGGACAAGGTCCTCGACCATTTGAAGAACAACACCGACATCAACACAAGCAACGCGGTAAATATAATTCAAACGAAAAGAAAGAAAGAGCACATGCACATCAGTCAAGTTCAAATTATAATTTATAAAAAATATAAACGACGTCACGGAGACACGAAAGAAAAACAGTTTTTTTTTTCGACGTTGTAGGTTTTTGTTGTGATGTTGTTGCTGTTGTTGTCGTGTGCAGCGTCGTTTTGTGAGTTCAAGCTCATCTTGCCAAGAATAATGAAATTATCGATCGATCCGGCTCGAGTCCCTTTTTTCTTTTGATTCCCATTGAGCGGCGGCACCTTGGCGTCGTTGTGCCAAAGATAAAAGGGAGACGCGCAACACGAACCGAGAAAACTAAAAAGGGAACTTACTTTTCCACTTTTCCCGCGTGTCAAATGCTCCGTGTATTTTCCGCCTTGGACCAGTAAATAGGAGACGACCGACGACACACGATCCGAATTGATAATACGAAAAGCGCAACACACACAGAGACATCTGAAACATTGTGAAAATGTGTCATCCCTGGCCGTTTTGCTATTTTGGCCATGCTGCTGCACGATGTTTGTGTGTATATGCGATTGCCTTCTCTGTTCCCTCTTTCTGTAGCTGTCATCGTCTTTGTTGGCCGTCCTCCTCATGCTAGAGGCAATCAATACTTGTCGTCGCCGCTAGGTTGTGTGTATAAAGCGTGTAGCATACAAATATATGTATAATATATAACATCCAAACGAAAATGCAACCCCCCCATCTCCTCTCACGCTGCTCCTTCTTGTTCTTCAAAAGGCTCCCTGACTGCTGCTGCCACCAGTTCGATTATAAATGAGTCGGAACGCGCCCCGGAGTAAACGAGAGAACTAAAAACGCCATGTTGGTTTTTGAAACCTACTATTTGGGAGGGTTGTATAGAGAGGGGGGGGGGGGGGGTTAGGGTGTGTAATCATTATAAGTCCCCCCCCTCCCCATCTACCCAACTATTTCCCATTATATATAGAGTTTCTATACACCCTGTGAGCGTCACGCAACGCCAGTCTCATGTATGATTTAGTTCATCTAGATCAGATAGATAGCGTTTCCTAATCACCGTGTGTGTGTGTGTGTGTGTTAAAGGTAACATATACTACACATAATCCACTTTTGAGAAAAATAAAAATTAAAGTCTAACCAGAAATGTGGGTGGAGGAAAGGCAGGGTGTGGTTATGGAAGAAAATTAAGGAATCCGAAACGGGATCGATTCGTCGCGTTGCTCTGCGGCCGTATCCAATGACAATTGATTCGGTTGTCGTTGTTGTTGTATATAAGACACATACGGAACAAGTGGCTAAACCCTACCCTTTTATTTCTAGACTCCCCCCACCACCCTCTTTTCTTCTTCTTTTAAAATCCATGACAATGAGCTCAAAAGATATCTATTTCAAAATGTGTGTATTGATTTGACTTGTTTTTTTTTCTTATTCTCTTCTCTTGTTGGGTTTCCTACTTCTTCTCTCTGTCCATTAAACACACAGAACGGATTGAATGCCCTACATCTGGCTTCCAAGGAAGGGCACGTCGACGTCGTGACGGAGCTGTTGAAACGTGGCGCCGCCGTCGATTCAGCCACCAAGAAAGGCAATACTGCTCTACACATCGCTTCACTCGGTAAATAGATACTTTTCTACCCTCCTCCACCTCTCTCTCTTTTCTTCTGTTCCCCAGGAGGAGGTGACGTCAGGCACTTTGCTGGTGCCCATCGACGCACCCACTCAATTTTCAACTCTCCACTCGAGAGAGCGAAAATGATTCGGCAAAAACAAAAAAAAAAAAGGAAATTTTTTTGGGTTTGTTTGTTTGTTTGTTAGGAGCCATCTGGCTCCTTGTCGACAGCTTGTTTCACACTGACTTGCTTTTCCCCACTCCAATCAATTGTGTAAATTGGGAAATTTTCTTTAAAATAAAATTAAAAAACTCAACGAATTTTGATTATAATTCAACAGCTGGACAGGAGGAAGTGGTGAAGATTTTGGTGCTGCAAGGAGCTTCGGTCAACGTTCAATCTCAAAATGGATTCACTCCGCTCTACATGGCGGCACAGGAGAATCACGACGGAGTCGTTCGCTTCTTGTTGGCCAACGGAGCCAATCAGAGTCTGGCCACCGAGGATGGATTCACTCCGCTGGCCGTGGCTCTCCAGCAGGGACACGATAAAGTCGTGTCCGTCCTCTTGGAAAACGACACGAGAGGCAAAGTTCGATTGCCGGCCCTGCACATCGCCGCTAAGAAAGACGATTGCAAAGCCGCAGCTCTTCTTCTCCAGGTAATATTCCAACTAAAACCAGTTTGCCCAGGGACCCTTCCCTGTTACATTCACCTGCGCTGGTTACATTATTAATAATTCTTTTCTTTTGTAGAGCGATCACAACCCTGACGTGACGTCCAAAAGTGGATTCACCCCACTGCACATTGCTGCCCACTACGGAAATGAGAATATCGCCAGTTTACTGGTCCAAAAGGGCGCAGACGTCAACTTCCTGGCCAAGGTACGTGCCACGTCAAATCTAATGTCCTGGATGATGATGAATCGTTAAATAATGTTGTCTCTTTTTTTCTTTTTTCTACTACCCCTTCTCTCTACAATTATATCCAGCATCACATCACTCCGCTTCACGTGGCGGCTAAATGGGGTAAAGCCAACATGGCCGCTCTGTTGTTGGACCGGCACGCTCAGCTGGAGGCTAAAACTCGTGACGGACTGACGCCGCTCCATTGCGCCGCTCGTTCCGGACACGAAACTGTGGTCGATTTGCTCCTGGAACGCGGAGCTCCCATCTCGAGCAAAACAAAGAACGGCCTGGCTCCACTTCACATGGCCGCCCAGGGCGATCATGTCGACGCCGGACGGATACTCCTCCATCACAAGGCTCCCGTCGATGAAGTCACAGTCGATTATCTGACGGCTCTCCACGTTGCCGCCCACTGCGGCCACGTCCGCGTCGCTAAATTGCTGCTGGACCGCAAGGCGGACCCAAACTCTCGGGCCCTCAACGGCTTTACGCCGCTCCACATCGCCTGCAAGAAGAACCGCATCAAAGTCATCGAGTTGCTCCTAAAACACGGCGCTTCCATTGAAGCCACGACGGAGGTAAAACAAATTTTAAACAAATATAAAAATCCTGAAAAAAAACAAAAATTCAATTTCTCTTTTTCTTTTTGAAATTCAGTCGGGATTGACGCCTCTTCACGTGGCCAGCTTTATGGGCTGTATGAACATCGTCATCTACCTACTACAACACGGCGCCAACGCCAATGCGCCTACGATGCGAGGCGAGGCGCCACTCCATTTAGCGGCTAGGGCCAATCAGACGGACATTGTGCGCATCCTGCTTCGCAATAACGCCCAAGTTGACGCCCGGGCAAGGGTAAATCAACCAAAAATTTAAATAAAAGACTTTGTTTCATTAAAATTAACAATAACATTTTTTTGTTTCGTGGGAATTGTAAATGAATAGGAACAGCAAACTCCGTTGCACATTGCGTCTAGGCTGGGCAACGTTGACATTGTCATGCTATTGCTCCAGCACAGCGCCGACCTGGACGCCGTCACCAAAGACATGTACACGCCACTTCACATAGCGGCCAAAGAAGGTCAGGATGAAGTGGCGGCCGTTCTCCTGGAGCACGGCGCCAACAACACGGCGGCCACCAAGCGCGGATTCACACCTCTGCACTTGGCCGCCAAGTACGGCAACATTAAAGTGGCCAGATTGCTCATCCAGAAGGATGCTCCGGTCGACGCCCAGGGAAAGGTATTTAGAACGAAGACGATGAACGAACCAACTTATCGATCATCCTGATATTCTTCTTCTTTTCATAATAGAATGGAGTGACGCCATTGCATGTGGCCAGCCACTACGATCACCAGAGCGTGGCTCTCCTCTTACTGGACAAAGGTGCCTCGCCTCACGCGGCCGCTAAGAACGGCTACACTCCGCTTCACATCGCCGCCAAGAAGAATCAAGTCAGTTTCGTCGACAAAGACGTTCAAACCAACCGGTCAATCATCTCTTTTAACCTCACACTTTTTTTCTTCTTTGTGTGTCTGTTTGAATGTGAACAGATGGACATTGCAACAACACTGCTGGAGTATGGCGCCCAGACGAATGCCGAGTCCAAGGCTGGATTCACTCCGCTCCACCTCAGCGCCCAGGAGGGTCACACGGACATGTCGACGTTGTTGATTGAACATCAAGCCGAACCCAATTACGAGGCCAAGAACGGACTGACGCCTATGCATCTTTGCGCCCAGGAGGATCGCGTCAATGTGGCCGCCATTTTGGTCAAGAACAATGCGGAAATCAATGTCCAGACGAAGGTGAATATCAATTTGTCTTTTGTTTCTATTTTGTTGTTGTTTATTATTTTCTCGAGTCATTGATTCTAATCATTTGATTTGTTTGTTGATTAATTGGTTGCTTTTGTCGGCGGTTATGAAAACGCATACTTCAACAGAGTGGTTACACCCCTCTGCACGTGGCTTGCCATTTCGGACAGATGAACATGGTGCGCTTCCTGCTCGGCCACCAGAGTCAGATTGACTCTGTAACCAGTCAAGGCTACACGCCGATGCACCAGGCAGCCCAGCAAGGTCACCCCATGATTGTCAATCTCCTCCTGGAGAGCGGAGCCACGCCAAACGCCGTCACCAGTCAGGGGCAGACGGCCCTGTCGATCGCTCAGAAGTTGGGCTACATCACAGTCATCGAGACGCTGAAAGTGGTGACGGAAACGACGATTACGACAACGACGACGACCATTATCGAGGAAAAATATCGGGTCCAGGCGCCGGAAACGATGCAAGAAACGTTCATGTCTGATTCGGAGGACGAAGGAGGCGAAGACGGTGTCTTGGGAGATCATTCCTATCGATACCTGACGGTTGACGAGATGAAATCGCTGGGCGACGACTCGATGCCAATGGATGGAATGGGCGACGAACGCCGCAACTCTGGCGGTAAAATTCGAATTACTTTTTTACTCGCGCCTGTATGTGTTTGTTTTGACTGGAAAGGAAGTTGTCAAATTGAAACTCAACCGTTCGATCTTGATTGAGTGAACATCACACCACCACCACCAAAAAAAAAAACGTTTGTTATTTTACACTTACAGTTGAGGAATCCATTCTGGCTGCCAAAGAAGGATATGCTCAGTTCAGCGGTAATTACGCACCGGATAACGTCGATCTGGCACGCCAGCCTGTCAGCATTGGGTAAGACCTTTTTGTTATTTTGGTTTGATTTTTTTTCAAGTTCTTTAAGGAGATGAGGGATAGATGACGGTTAAATTTTTTACACTCCATTTGTTTGCTGTAAATAATACAATTAAGCGCATGCGAAGTCTTTCTCCTCTACTTAAAAACATAAAAAATAGTTGGGAACCCTCCATGCCTCCCAAAAAATGGCCTATTTCAGTCTGCATTCTTAATTGGAAGACACCAACAGGCTAGAGTTTTAGTGATGATGACATTAGGAAAGAAAGACAAAAGTCTAGTTGGAAAACTTAGATGGATGACTCTCGGAAACGTTTCCTCCGTCCATTTTTTGTTTTCTTCTTCTTGTTGTTATTTTTTAATTTTTTGGGGGTTTTGGTTCCTCCTCCTCTTTCTCCTCCCTCTTGTCTGTCAAAATAGATGGGACACCAGGGGGGAGTAGTACACACATGTTCACGTACATTTCCCCCCCCCCCCCCCCCCCCCCCTGCCGGTTTCATTATTTGCACGGTTTTTTTTTCTTCTTTATTAAAAGGGGGCATGTCTGTCTGTCTGTGTGTTTTGGGTGTTCGGTTCTGTCCAGTTGGGAGAAATGGTCTGTCGTGTGTTTATGTGTCATTTTCTGTCATTCGGTGACCGGATTTTTAGTGGTGGTGTAATATCGTCGCTGTCCTCGGAATTCTTTCCCTTATTTGGTTCCCAAAAAGGGTTGCAAACACACACACACACACAAAAGAACAGCAGCGAGCAGCTCGATTGTTATGTTTTCATTTGACAGTGTGTGTCGGCCTGTCGGATACGTGTGTCATGTTTGGTGAAACAACGCAACTTTGAAAAATTGTGTTTTCTTTTTTTCTAATTTTGTTTCTAATTGATTTTTATTTTGCCCGGCCTGCACTGACTCCGCACTCAAATACCCGAAC
The DNA here is from genome assembly GCA_030770115.1 of Daphnia galeata. Taxonomy (NCBI): domain Eukaryota; kingdom Metazoa; phylum Arthropoda; class Branchiopoda; order Diplostraca; family Daphniidae; genus Daphnia; species Daphnia galeata. The sequence continues at coordinate 11,087,020 of CM061117.1, forward strand.
CCGTTAAAAACAAAATACTCTGTTCCTTTTTTTTTAAAAAACAACAAAACAAAAACAAAAACAAATCCACCCAACCCAACCCAACCAGCAATCCCAGCATACTAGACGACTCCCTGTGGTCATTGGCATCCAAGGGTACGGGAATGTGGCGTTCCAGGTTGGCATATCACAAATTGGTTTATTTGTGTTTTCCTTTTTTTTTTTTTTTTCGTTTGTTTGTTTGATTTCAAATTGATTTTTTTCCCCTTTTTTCTCTTTTTCCTTTTAAAAAAATTTCTTGCGACGTCAAACCCGATCCCAACAATGTTGTTATAAACTAACCGTGTGCACGTATCACTAACGGGGAAAAAAAAGAAACAAGAGCTGAAGAGGTGCATAGGGGAACCCGCATTTTATTGGCTTTTTGGGTGCTGGGGAATAACTAGCGACTTAGTTGGACTTTTGTTTTCATTACTTACGGAGACTTTGATTTTCATAGGAAACTAACGTGACATTTTATTATAACACATGTGTATCTCCTATATATATATCTCATTTTCTTTGCTTGACCCTTTTTTTTGTGCCACGCTCAACTTGTGCTAACAGGAGACTTAAATGGAAAACGTAAGTGGATCGAAAAACATCGGGTGCCATTTTTTGCGCCAATTTTTTTTTTTTTTCTTTCGTTTTTTTGTCGAATTTCTTCCTCGTCGCCTATTTATCTCTTATAGCATGCCGCCGCCGCTCCTTTTTCAAAACTCTTTGACTATTTGAACGTGTAACGGTTTAGTTTAGAATTGATTCATTTTAATTGACTTTAACTCAAATATTTCAAATTTTATTAGTTTATTTTTCAAAATCTTTAAATATAATTCTTGTTTTTTTTTTTTTTTTTTAAATAAATTTCTATGTCTTTGATGTGGTAATAGGAGTATAGTAGTGGTTAGTTGTTTTAGTAGTCGCCGCCGTTATGGTCGTCTTGAGTTTCATTCACACCCCTCCCGGATCACATATCCGGCGGGTCATCGGCTTTCAATGTTGCCGTTGCGTGTGTGTCGGTTGTTTATGTGTCGGTTATTTATGGCGGCTTAATTTTGAAAAATTTTCCCGCCATCGACACTGACCACACACCGTAAAAATTGATGTAGACGTTGATTTTTTACGGTTGTTTTTTTCTCTTTTATTCGGACGATTTTCAGGTTCTTGGTCAGTTTTATGGTGGACGCTCGCGGTGGGGCTATGCGCGGATGTCGCCACAGCGGCGTCCGTGTCATCATCCCACCTCGCAAGGCCGCCTGCCCAATGCGGATCACCTGTCGCTACCTGAAGAAGGACAAACTGGTCCACCCTCCGCCGTTGATGGAAGGCGAGGCGTTGGCCAGTCGCATCTTGGAATTGGGACCCTCGGCCGCCAAGTTTCTTGGGTATATTAACAATTGTGATAATTCAATAAATAATGCTTGAATGATCCCGTAACACTTCATTTCAATTACGTCAGACCTGTTATTATCGAAGTTCCGCATTTCGCCGCCCTGCGCGGAAAGGAGCGCGAAATCATCGTTTTGCGAAGCGACAACGGCGAAACGTGGAGGGAACACACGCTGGAAGCGACGGAAGAAGCCGTCCAGGAAGTTCTCAATGAGAGTTTCGATGGCGAAGGTATTTTTATTTTTTTGTGAACGTTGTCTCTGTTTCTAAATGAAATTGGCTAATGTGATCGTCCGCTTTATGACGACAGATATGGGACAATTGGAGGACATGAACACACACCGGATCACTCGCATTTTGACGACGAATTTCCCGCAATACTTTGCCATCGTGTCGCGCGTTCGCCAGGAGGTTCACGCCATCGGTCCCGACGGTGGCATGGTCTCGTCCTCTGTGGTGCCCCAAGTGCAGGCCGTCTTCCCGCCTGGCGCCCTCACCAAGAAGATCAAAGTGGGACTGCAGGTAAATCTGGCCAAATTGCGACCTAACTACTCGGGACCGTGGAAAAAAATCACCGTCAATCACATCCCAAAAAAGAAGCGATTCTCTCTCATCTGGTAGAAAGGAAGGCTATTTTAGTAGTTGTGTCTCTCCAGTTCACCTCCATCGTTTCCAGTCTCTCTCCTTTTTTTCTCCGAATTTCTAAAATTTTATTTATTTTTTTATTTTTTCCATTTGAATTCTATCGAATTCATCTACGTCCTTAAAACACTTTTAGAATCGATAGCAACCACAAACGTTCACTAGAGAACCTTCTATTTTTCTGTCGAGTAGTTGTCGATTCGAGTAGTTGTCGACCCTTTGATTCGATTGAAAGGGGCATCGTTCCAATCGTGACTCACTTCTAGTCCGTCAATCTCATCTCATCAAAAAATAATAATAATAAAAAAAAAGTCTAGTCATACAAAAACACACACGTTCACACACATCCTCCTCACCAAGAGTAGAGAAGATTTTGACGAGCAAATCATATTTTGAATGCCTCTCTGTCCTCTACTTTTTTTTTCAATCGTCGTGTCAAAAAGTCATGAAAACGTTGCAGCCTTCGATATTTCCTTGTCAGATCCTCTACTTAAGTGCAGACCTCTCTATTCCAATCAAAACGGCGACGGTTTTACTTTCCTTCAATTTTTAACGATTTTATTGATTGATTTTATTATTTGTTTTTTTTTTGCTTTTGGTTTTTTTTTCTTTCTTAGGTTTCTGTTTCAAATGTTTAACCTCGAATCTAACGATCAATCCTCCAATCATTCCTCTCTATCTCTCTCTCTCTCTCTCTCCCGACTAATAAATCATCAAAAGCTTTTTCCGAGAGAACCGAGGGTTGATGATCTCAAACGTGTCAAAAGTGAAAGATAAATGAAAAAGTTTGGTGTGCTATAATAATCATTTGCATGCTTTTTATCGGAATGACTGCATTTTGCTTCTTGTAGTTCTTCTTCTTCTTCTTCTTCTTCTTCTTGTTCTTTCGTTCATTCTTTCGGTTTCCTGCTCTCTTGTTTGGCTTTTTGGACTCTCACCACTGGTGGAACTGGTTCCCCCCTTTTATTTTTTGAAAATCTTTACAACAAAAAAGAATCTCTATGAATCTCTATCTCTTTACTTTTCTATTATACCCTATGAACGTAATAATATGCTTAAATATGTAATATGTAAGGTTGCGGATGAACATGAGAGACATTGCCTTTAAACATATCTGCTGGATGACCGGTCGACCCCGTGAGAAACAAAACAAAACAAAATCAATTTGACGTTCATTTGAGTTGTTTTCGTTGAGATTCTTACTTTCCCATCATCACCATTTATTACAATCTCTTTAATTTTGAAAGAAAACAAAAATTGTAGGGTTTTTCCATTCCTCTTTCTCCCCCACACATTTTTTTTTTTTTTTCAGTTCACAATCGTCTAGAACATTTTGACTAGTAGATTTTAGATTGAAAAAAAAAATTGGGAAAGGAAAGAAGAGATGCGAAAAAATATTTTCATGTGCGGCCGGTTCACTTAAAATCAGTCACGTAAATGAGTTCCTCATTTTTTTTTTTTTTTGTATATTTCATATCGATTCTCATGTTCTACCTGAAAATACTCTGATCTATTTTCCCACGTCCGAATGTCGCATTAAAACAAATTCAAAGAGACATTTTGAAACATTTTATTAGTTCATCTTCCCATTTTGGCCTGAAAAAAAAGAAAGAAACACCCGTCTCTGCACTAGGTGTCATTTTCTATTTCAATTTCCAGAAACATGAAAACAACTTTTCTTTCTTAAAAAAAAACAAATCTGATCCGTCTTTTCTTTCTCTTTTTCCATTCTTTTTTAACTAACTCTTTTTCAATGTCTATTAACTGGAATGTATTGCTTTGGAACATCGGGATTTTCAATAAAATGGACCAATCCAGGTGCGAGACTTGAACCTTACTAACCAATAACCTTGTCCTCTTTTCTCCGTTCCCCATTCATCAATTTCACAACAGAAAGAAAAAAATATAACAAAATAATTTACAAAAACAATGAAATTATAGAAACAATTATATCATATTATAATTTTTTTTTACAAAATTATTAACTCGTATGATTTGAATTTTAAAAAGCATGGCTGTCTGTCTCTCGTATGTCCGGTGGTTTGGCTTTCGACATGTTTTTTTTATTTAAATTATTTTTTTTAAAGATATTTTTGGGTATCTTTTTGATTACATTGAAAATTGGCTTCGAGGCTGCTGCATGTTGCTTTGAACACGTGACGCACACCTTTTTTTCTCCCCCCGTCTACTTGATTCCTTTAATTGGCTTCAGACGGTGTGGACAGTTTGTGCCAAGTAGTAAGGATTCTTATCCCTATTCCCGTGGTGCATCTTTTCCACAACGCAGCCATTTCAATGTAGGAATGTCGAGACATAATGAGATACTAACGTCAGTCCAGTCAGTTGGAATTTTGATTTTTTAAAACAACAAAAAACAAAACAAAACAAAAACAAATTTTCAAACAAAATTCCTCCTCCTTCTTCCCCTCATCCAAACTCTTTAACACGTACACTATCCACACACAGTTAACGCAGTCACACGCAATGAATTTTTAAAGGAACAAAAGACAAAAAAAAGAAACAATCGAAAACAAAAATGACAAAAGAGATGATTGGCCAGCAAAGGGTCTTGTGTGTAACACAATTTTTTTTTTTTTTTTTTTTTTTTTTTTCACCCGGCACTGAAATTTGTGTAAAAAAAAAATAATAGGCTCAACCGATTCAACCGGAACTGGTGGTGAAATTATTGGGTAACCGGGTGGCCGTCTCGCCCATCGTGACGGTGGAGCCCCGCAGGAGGAAGTTCCACAGGCCCATCACTTTGACGATCCCCGTACCACAGGCAGCCGCCCGAGGAATGATCAACCAGTACAGCGGTGACACGCCCACATTGAGGCTCCTCTGCAGCATCACAGGTGAGCAAAATTAATACAAATTTTAATTAAAAATCAAACCAAAATCCGCACAGAAAACGGGTAATTTTCCGTATTCGAATCTCTCTCTCTCTCTCTTGGCCATCTTCTTTAATCCCTTGTTCCTCAATTACATTTGGTTACGTTGTATGGGCGCCGTAGTCTTTCAATTAAGCTGAGCGGAAGGTTTCTATATTCTAGCTATTCTGTTGGTCTCTTTTAAGTTGTCACTGTTCTTTTTTTTTTCTTCATTTTTTTACTTTTGATTCGGACACCATCTTATCTCAAAGAAAACTCATCTCTCTCTTTTTCTATTTCTTTCTTTTTTCTTCTTTTCGAATTGACTTTTTTTTCGTTTTCATTCGTTTTCCTTTAATTTAAAACAAAGGGAATGCCGCTGACGTATCGACAGGTATCTACCAAATACATATCTATAATATAATAAACTAAGATTGCTTTTTTTTATGCTCTCTATTCTCGTTTTTTCTTAACTTTTGGTTTTTATTTTATTTTTTTTTATATTTTTACGACACTTTAAGTTTATTCGTCATCCGTTTGCACTTTCAAGTTTCTCCCCTTATTACCAGAAGTCGTTTCGTTGGCCCGCTCGCATTTTGTCGGCTTCCCTTCCTGTTCGTTCGTTTAAAATGGGAAAAGTCAACGTGACAGATCCGGCAATCAATTTCGACATTTTGATAAATTTTTATGATTTTTTTTTTCATAAATTTATTCCATCCGATCATTAATTTAAAAAAAAAAGTAAAATAAGCATCATTTTTGGCTAGTCATTCTATTTGCCGTTTCCGGCTTGTTACAAAATAGTCTCTTTTCATCAAACTTTGTTGTTTCGGGCATTTATCTTTTAAAAAAAGGGTCTTTTGCTGGCCAAGAGACATTCGATTCCATTATTCTCATTTGTAGTACATTCACACAGCATCCGCTTGTTATTATTATTCCATCTACTCGGTTTTCCGATCCCCATTTATGATTTTCTTTTTGGGTTGATGTCATCATTCATCATCTTGTTGGATTGCTCGATTCCATTCGAATCTGTTGACTCGAGTGATTGATCAACTTTTCAGTCGGGTGATTCATTTCTCTTGATTTGGAATGTCTTGTAGGCGGAACTTCGCGAGCGCAGTGGGAAGATGTGACGGGCTCAACGCCGCTGACCTTTGTCAATGATTGCGTGTCGTTCACCACCACCGTTTCGGCCCGTTTCTGGCTTATGGACTGCCGCAACGTGGCGGAAGCCGCCAAAATGGCTACCGACCTCTACAGAGAGGCCATCAACGTTCCCTTTATGGCCAAGTAAATACGATTTGATCGTCCGTGTTGTTGATTGAACGAATTACTAATTGTAAACAATCGACGGATGATCTTTTGTTTCATGTTTAGATTCGTCGTCTTCGCCAAGCGGCACGAACCGCAAGAGGCCCGACTCAGGGTTTTCTGTATGACAGACGACAAGGAAGAGAAGACGCTAGAACAGCAAGAGCACTTCGTCGAAGTGGCCAAGAGCCGAGATGTCGAAGTCTTGGAGACCAAGTCTCAATATCTTGAATTCGCCGGCAATTTGGTGCCCATCACCAAGTCTGGCGAGCAACTGGCCTTGACCTTCCGAGCTTTCCGCGAGAATAGACTGCCTTTCACCGTCCGAGTCAAGGATAATCACGCCGATCCCATTGGGCGTATTGCCTTCATGCGAGAAGCCAGGGTATTCTTCTTATTATAAGATATCTTTTTTCCGACTCTGACGGTCTTCTGATCCGGAAGCGGTTGGTTATTATTGTGACCTTTTTTAAACTGACCTTTTCGATGAATGACAGGCCGGAAGAGGTGAGCCACCACAGACGCCAATCTGCAACCTGAATATTGTTTTGCCCAGCACAGTGACACCCGAAACAGCCCGTTCAGAGCCGGACTTGCTTGCTCTGCAGAAGAAGTACGGCTTCCTTCACGATGTTGGACTCGTCTACGCCACTAATAGGCCCGAAGCCATTCACAAAGTAAATAATCAATGCACATTGAGTTGGGTTGACGATCGACCAGTCAAATAATGTGGCACGTTTTTCTTTTAACCGGAGTGTAGGCTGATTTGCGATTGTCGGATATTTGTAACCTGCTCGGCCGCGACTGGATCCCACTGGCCCAATGCCTGGAAATCCCCGATTCCGATTTGAACTTGATCGACAACGAGTACCCCGACAACACCACCCAGCAAGCCATGGTGATGCTCAAGTTGTGGATGGCTCAGTCGCAAAACAAAGTCACCGGTAATAATGAAATGAAAATAAATATTGTAGAAGTGAAATTTTCGGTACTCATCGGGGCAATTTTACGATTACAAAAATAAATTTTAGGCAACGCCTTAGAAAAAGCGCTGAGAAAAATCGGGCGTGACGATATCGTCAACCGGTGCATTTACAACGTGGAATTAGTGACGGACGATTTGGAGAAAGCCGTGGCTAAAACTCAGCTGGATCAATCCGGTTTCGACAATTTGCGAGACGAATTGGGCGCCGATAGTACAAGGAACACTCTCCAGCGCGACACCAGTCTCGACGTCAGTTTCGACGAACAGGATCTAATGAAGGTATCAAACGAATCGATCAATCCTCTCCCTTCCGTCCATTAGCCTCCCTCAAACCCTATCCGTCCAATTGTGTCAATGAATGCTGTGCTTTTTGCCTCTCCTTTTCAAATTTCTGGCTCGGTCCAACTTGACTCTTTAGCCAGCCATAACCTTATTCAATCAACAAAATGCTTTCATACCTTGACAAAAGAAAAGTTTCAATGTTGTTGTTGTTGTTTTCTGGTCGGTCTGTTTTCTCCCGTCGCAGCGGATGAGAGATTTGAAGGTAAGGCTCTCTCACGTCCTGACTGATGTCCATTGTCTTGCGTCCATTATTTGGGCATATTATCCATCATGCATGTCTACAACTTCACCACAAATCAGTTAACATTTTCTCTTTTACCTATTTCTTCGTTTTTTTTTTGTTGGCTCCGATTCCTTAGCAACTGGCCACTTTATATCATCGATCAACAAAGAGACTTTTTTATGTCTGTTGAATTATTTGTCATTCCCCTGTTTATTAGTGATTGGGAATGCGAGAAAACCCCGTTCTTTTTTCTGCATCGTTTTGATTTGTCAGCATCTAAACATTGAGCTATGATTTAAAACGTTTGTATTTGTATCCATCCAGGATTCCGAATCGATCGACGAAATTCCTGAAAAGCGCGAGGAGGAGGAACAGTTGAACTTGCAGGAAATGTCTGAAGTCATCTCGCAAGGTTTATTGACATTTGTTGAATTCAAAGGTCTGATTTCAAACCATTGTTTCTAATTGCAGAGATCAAGACGGAAATTCCGCAGAAGGAAGCTTACGACGCCGAACCAGTTTCACAGAGAATAATTCTTCACGAAGAGAAAGGCATGTGCGATTCGCGAGAAGCCGAAAAAGACATCGAGGTGACTTTCCGTTCGAAGTACTTTTGGGATCTTGTCAATAACTCTTCTCATTTTATTGGAATGCTCTCCTAGATTCCTCAACCAGTCCAGGACTTGGAATCTGAAGACATTCATCAAGAGGAAACGGAACCGTGGGGTACGCATCAATCGACCGTGGAGGAGCGGGTGATCGATCGTTACGTGATCGACACTCATCCGACACCCATGTTTGATCCTTTGGTGGTGGAAGACATCCCCGTAGAGCAATTGCCGACTAACGAGGAAGAGGAAGAAGAACAAGTGGTGGAAGAACCAGTTATCGTTGCAGCTTCGGCACCCAAACCCCGTCAACAACAACCAATTGAAGACGAACCAGAAATCTTGCACTCCTCATCTTCGATGGCCGCCGACGAGCCAGTCAGTTACGTGGAATCAACGCCGGCCAAACATGTTGCGCCTGTTGAACAACACCAAACATACGAGCAAGAAGAAGAAGAAGTGGAAGAAGAACTAGAGGAAGTTGAAGAACCAGCGGTCATGGCCTCTTCAACACCAGCGTCTCGTCAACGGCGACACATTGATGAAGAACCAGAAAATTTGAATTCTTCCTTCTGGAATCCTCCTAACGAACCCGTCACTTGTGATGACCAGTTCCTCGAACAGGAATTCACAGCTGCCCTTCAAGGTGAAGAGATCGAAGTTGTCAACACATTCTCTCCGGAGCTCTTAAGTCGATCGCTGGAACAACAAAAAACAGAGAATGGTAAAATGCCTGTGTAACTTTTACTTATTTTCATACTTGATTTTTAAATATATTTGCGATCGAATCATTTTCAGATGCCAAAGTGCGGATGTCCACCTCTAAGACGCCGCCTTCAAGTCCTTTTGAAGCAATCGAAGCCTTCACACGTATGGAATTTTACACACAATTTGAATAAACACGGTTTCAAATATTTGCAATAAATTGGTCTCATTTCTTTACAAAATGTTGCAGAGTCCCAGATGTACACATCACAACCTGAGGCCGTTCCAGCGCAGGTGGCTTTAGCCCAGTCAGAGACATTACGCTCGGAGGATTTTGACACTTCGACCACTTCTCACGGTAAGTTATCATTGCCAAAATAATAACGACTTCCCCAATATTCGACCACTTTTTCTCCAATAACCCTCGTTCACCCCCACCATGCCAGCGAAACTCATTATTTTTGGTGTATGTGTGTGTGGCACTGGCGACATCTATTGTGATGACATTTCAAAAATTAAACCCGGACCTAATTTGCGTAACTAGCCGGAAAGGTTTGTTCCTCTGTTTCAAACATGTGACATTCAAGACCTAACAGGATTATCAACGAACCCATTTTTCTTTTGCTCGAGTTTGGCTTCATCGGATCACGCGTCGTGCACATACCCAAAATGTTGCTGGGAGAGTTGATCCACTTGTCCGGCTCCATCTTGCGCCATTCTGCGATCCCTTTGCCATAGGAAGACCCTGTGAAATATCGAGCCTTTGCGACGCTTGAAATTTCTAAAGAAGGCGGACCTTTCTATTTCCGTGGCTGTGTCTTTTTCCTCAGCTTATTAGTAGGAAGCCGCTCGTTGTCTGACTTTATGGGATTCCCTTCCACCTTACCGTCAGGCCAAATGTCCAGTTTAGTTCTCCAGTCTCGTTCCAACCGCTCTACTACCAACTGGTCCATCGTCGCTTTATCTTGTATCGTGAATTTTTACATCGAGAAATTAGTCTTGCAACCATGGCGGATTCAGTGCCGTTGATTTCTGTCTCAGCCGAAGCTGAAGATGAGAATTTTTCACTATCTGATAGCGAAGAAGCTAACAAGGCGAAAACGATGATCGCTGCACGAATGCGTCGTCGACAGAAGCAGAAGAGGAAACCTGCCGATCAGAGCCAGGGCAGGCCCATCCTTGCATCTCTCATAATCGACGACGGTGACGAGAGCGGCCTGACGGACGTTGAAACGGTGGAATGCGATCACGATGGTGGATCCAGCAACAACAGCAAGTCAAGCTCTCCGGCTGAAGATTTCACGCCCATTTTTGACGCCGTCCTTCAACCGGCCATTACGCAGATCATCGACGATCACGAAGGCAACACGCACGTTAGTACGATGGTTAAGGGCGTCATAGCAACGCTGGATGATTCCGACTTGTCGAATGCTGATGACGAGGACGAAAACGAGCCCAAACTCTCTTTGATGGAAGCGCTGACGGACGTGGAAGATTTTGAAGACTCTGGCGACGAATCGGAAGCTCGTTCTGACAACTCTGAGATGAACAAACTCATTTGCCAGTTGGAATTGGGAGGAGATGTGAGCACTTCGAATCAAGAAGCAGAGGGTGCTGGTCGTCCATCGACTCATTATCAGCCGAAAAGTAGCTCCATGCTGCTCTGTCCCAAGTCAGCGGCCGGACGGAAGAAGACGAGGAAGACGAGGACCAAGAAGAAGGCTACATCGTCTGCCGGCCAGCCTCTTCTGACAGTTGGCAATTTGGAGGATCCTTTAACCGACGTGGAGAGTATTTCTGGTGTGGAGGATTCTGAATCACATTCCGGAGCCTCTGCATCCGGTCACCTTATGGTGTTGCCCATCGACCGTAACGAAGACGAAGGTGCCACGGACGTGGAAGATTTTCGATTCTCGGACGACGATGAGAGCAAGCCGTCCATCACTGTCCGTCTGACTCCAGGCATTACGGTGACTGGTGAGACCAGCGAAACGGAATCTTACGATTGCAGCGGTCGTTCGTCCCGTCTGGGACTTACCGACGTAGAATCGGTTAGCGGAATGGAGGACGAGAATTACGTTCCTCCTCCGATCGCTGAATCTGGTTTGCTTATTCCGCAAAATGCGGATGATCCAGTCACTGACGTTGAAGATATCGACAATGTCGAGGAAGAAGCTCCGTCACCAGCTCCAGTGATTCCTCGTAACGGCCCAGCACTTCATGGTGGCCAGCAGCATGTGGTAACTATCCAGGAAGACGAACACGGTCGTGTCACCAGCCGGAAATACACTGGATCTCCAGGACTTTTAGGATTCGTTGACTCCAGCCAACGAGAAGAGGGTGTCTCCGATACCGAGTACATCAACGTCAGCGAGGAAGAACACGGTGACGACGACCAATCTCGCGGAGTCACTCCGGAGATTGAGATGTTTGTCGGAAGCACCGTCCGTGTTAAACGCCATTCACTGTCCATGGATCCGGAACAACAAGGAGACGTCGAGGACAATGAACCCGATCATTCCGCATCACATTATAGCTTGATGCCTCCCGTCACTGCCACCGAAATCCTCACAGATACCGAAGACATGGACATGAGCGATAACGAGATGAACCAAGGTCAGAAGTGGATAGGCCAATTGTAAAACATTTTAAAATGTCATCCAAACGAATGTTGCCAGTGCCACAGTGCCCCCCAGCCTACCTTCTAGGCGTAGTCTGTTTGCATTTATACCCAGCTCGCTTGTGTATATTTTTGTTTATTTTTATTTATTTTGTTTTTGAATCCGTTCCGAGTAGTAGACGTCCAGGAAGAACACTGGACCGAAGAAGTGGAAGCCAATGAACCAGCGGCGGTATCAGGTCGGTGAATTTAAATCCAAGATAATTTCTAAACTAATTTGAAAATAAACATAAGTTATTTAACATAGAAAATACTGAATTTCAATCAAGCTAAGTAAGATAGAATTAAATGAGATGTTTCAAGTGCGGGTCGATATTGAGGTATTACTTACATGTATACATATCTATATATATATTCCGTATGATGTTGAATCGGATGGGATACGTTGGGGATTTGGGTAACGCTGATGGCTACAAAAGCTTCAGCTAAATCGACGTCCAGGAGTAATTGGAATCCAGCGGATGGTGAATTTAGGCGCATTCAGATTTCGCCCTACCCTAGTTCGGCGGATGACGAGATGAGTGCTGATGAATCAGAAAAAATCTTTGTCTATACGAGTCCCACGTTCCGCTTCGCCGATTCGGCCGGGCGTTATTTCTCTTCATCGCCGCCACCACTTCCATCGACTCCTGGACCTTACCAGCTGATGGAAGGAGGTCGGCCAGTCAAGGCGGAAGTGAAATTGATGGTCAAAACGGCCGATGTGGGCAAGCAAGCTATTGAAATCCGCAGCATCCGCGAGTTTGTTGACCTACCCCCTGGCCATCAATCTTCCGGCCCATTTTCGCGCATCTTCCAGTCCGGCAGCAGTTCACCTCCTCCAATTTCGTCTTCGCCGCCGCCTCTCATCCGCAGAGTTCCTTCTCCAACCACCACCACGTCTTCCGTATCCCCATCCTCATCGCCCACTCACACCCCGCAGGTCCCAGAGCGACGAAATCGAAAGTCCCGCCGACTCCTCGCCCACCACCAGAGGCCGGCAAGCCCAGCTTTAGGTAAGAGTGAGAAAACATAACCGGATGGACCTACTGGAATGGATTCACTCCTTACTACTCACCCGTTCGATCCTGAATTTGGCTCGCTCGCTGTAGCTGGACATCCGGCATGGTCCGCTCTCTTTCTCTTCCGGGGAAGAGTCTGAGAGAGAACAAAACACAATTTCCCAGTGCATCGCTGCATCGTCATAGGACAAAAATTGGGAAGAAATTCCGGAATGCGTACGACAACAGTTTTGTAATCCGATGATTTATTCTGTTTTTTTTTTCATTATCCCGACTGAAGCATCCAAGACCAGTACTCGAAACAACTCCGCATCCTTCCCGTTGGCTTGATGATATCGATTATATATAATTCCCTGTGGTTCAAAACAACCAATAACAATATCACAACTTAGTTGTATGTCAATATTGATATTCAATATTCTTAGGTCTACTCAGCACGTTCTGGGCTGTTGTTTTTTTCAGTGACTTGAAGTGTAGAATCAAAACTAAAAAGAAGATTTAAATCCATAATAATTTTAAAGATTAGTTGAGTAAGTAAAGAAATACGTATACTAATAAGTATGGGCATCCAGGGGATGAAGAAGGGATATCCCTCAAAGGCACAAGCAACCTCAATTAATTCTCGTCCCACCTGATCAGTTTATTTTTTATTTTTTGAAATTTTAGTTAATTGAGTTGTTCTTTCATTTTATTTTCACCCTATCCTTCGACCGGAAAAAAAAACAAACAAATGAAAATTTGGAAATTGGAAAAAAAGAATCAGAAATGTGGATAGGTTCAGACTGTAAGGATCAAGTGAGGACCGATGTGATTGACGATGTGGGTGAACTTAGCGAAGCAGATCTCCTGGGATACGGGCAGCCGATGTTAGAAGAGCCGGAAATGACGTTTGAAGCGGAAGAGTTGCCGGAGCGTCAGATCGAAGATTCTGAGACTAGCGACGCTACTGAAATCATTTACGGAAGCCCTGAAGCTGTGCGCTACTTCCAGAAAGTTGCTCTTCCACCTGACGGAACAGAGTCAACTACCATCAATGTGGAAGATCTTAGTGCCCGTAGTAAACTAGTCGTTCGTCCACTTTCCTTGCCTGATACGTACGTGGACCGGCACGGCTCTCCCGGTACAAAAATCCGCAGAACAGACTTCGTGGTGGCATTGACACCGGAACCAGAACCCGAAATCCAGCCTGAATCTATTCCAGCATCCGTTGAGGAGCTGAACACGGAATCTGAACCGGCTCTGGAGACAGAACTGACCTCAGATCTCGAGTTAGGACTAGAAATAGATCAATCAGTACCTTTATTAGAAGAAGAACCGTATTCAATTGAGGAAATTGTTGCAGTAGCTGAAGAAAAATGTGATTCTCTTGTAGAGCAAGTTGTGGAACTCATTTTGGAACCCGAGACCAGTAAATTAGAGCAGGACGAAGCCATTGAACAAGAATCGGGACCAGAGGTAGAGCAGGCGATGGAACAAATTATGGGATCGACCATTGAACAAATTCTAGAATCGGCCATCGAACAGGTATTGGAACCAGAAGTGTCATCAGAGCTAGATGCGACAATAAAAGCAGAACCAGAGTTTGAACTTGTTTCAGAGTCCGTTTCAGAATCAGAGAATATCCCAGTGCTAGAAGAAAGTTTGAGGCCGGTGTCAGAACTGGAAATAGATGCCGAATTGGCCGATCAACAGCATGAAACGGCCCTAGTCGAAGTGATAGCACAAGATGAAAAAGGATCTGATTCATTATCACTGACGCAAGCTGAACCCACAGAAATTGTTCCAGAAGTAGAATACAAAGAAACTATTCCAGTGCCGGATGAAAGTCTTGAACCTGCTTTAGAAATAAAACAGGAATCAGATATGATATCAGTGTTGGAGACAAAATACGTACCTGTTGTAGAAATAGAGTCGATATCCGATGCCAAATTATCTGAACTGAAGGAAGATTCCGAAGATTTGCTGGAACTAACTTCGCCACCAGAAACGGATTCAGAATCCGGTTTTTCCCCGGAAGAGGATCCTGAATCTATTCCAGACTCCAATTCAATAGAGAATCTTGTTGCAGTGCAGGAAGAAAATTCTGTGTCCGTTTTAGAAATGGAACCGGAATCAGATCTCGACCCAGTGCTGGAAAAGGTTACGGAGCTGGAAATCGGTTCTGATTGTACGCTAGAAAAACTGGAAGTTGCTATTACACCCGAATCTGTTCTGGAGGAGGAATCGTCGCTAAAATTCGAAGCGGTACCGGAAGTCGAGCTAGTTTCACAAACGGCCTCGATTGTCGAAACTGAGCCAGAGCAAGAAAACGAATTAGTTTTTGAAACGGAATTGGTGCTGGAAACCGAGCCCGTGCTGCAAGCGAAGCTGCAGGAAAATCCGGAATCAGATAGAACTCCACCGGATGGAGATGTGACGGAGGAAGTTGACGAACTTTATACAGAAGAGGAGGATTTCGAAAACAAATCGCACGCTGCTCGTGTTGCTAGCGTTTTGAACGACGTACACCGACTAACACCTGGCGAGAGTCCGTTGGATGAGCGAGCTGAGCGGATGGCTGAAGCTATTTTGGCCTCGGCACTATTCGAAACTGTTTTCCTTCAGCCAGAAGAAAGAGAAGAAGAAGATAGATCCTTCGATTCAACACCCATCTCCGAGCCCAGCTTTCCCTCTACCGATTTACCTTTTGTCGGATCATCTTTTTGTCGAATTCAGTTCCCTACCACAGGTACATCCGACGAGCTGGAGATTCCGGTTTCCTTTTTTTTTTTTTTAAATTTAATTTATTAAGGCTCCGTGAACCCGTTTTGCATGATCACTGCTGATCCAGCATCCAAATTTTAAATCACACCATTCCACTATGCAAAAAAAAAAAAAAAATCACAATCAACGAAGAATCAAAAGATGTCGACCTCTTCCTCTGCCTTTTGAGCTGCTTTGCCTGGGAATCCCTGGATGCAAATACTTTTGAAATTTCCCGACATACACAAGATTCCGGCCGGATTGCAGGCTTTTAAATTGTATCTTTTTTCCCTTTTCACGGCCTATGTCTATCTTATTGGCCATAACTCTGCATCGCGTAGGTAGGCAATGACATCGGAATTATATATAGTCTGGGTTTGTCAAGTCGGGGTTGGTGTTGTTATGCCGTATCGACTTAACCAATTTCCGATACCCATTTCAATATAACCGCACCCTTGATTGATTTAGTTCGTTTTTTCTACTAACAAGGAAATGAACTGACCGACTAACTTGTTTCTTGTTTTAAAATTTAAATGAGTATCTAAATATTTTAGAACTATGTATTTTAAGAGTTAGCTGATAATTTAGCAATTAAGCTTTATAATATGTAAAAAAAAAAGTATTAAATGAGTTTAAAAAGACACACTGAAGAACCAAAAAACAAAACAAAACAAATTTGTATTGCAACGTACCTGTACGTTTTTTAGATGCCAGACTAACCTCGGCAGGTAATACAGCCGCATCCGCCCACCAGTCATTGGTCACTAATCACCCTATACCTGAATCCCAATCACCTGAAACAGCTGACACTTCCACAATTCTTCCTTCCTCACGCATTCCGGTGCTGTCCAAACGACAAAATCTGTCGCGTTCTGTTTCAGAACAGCCACAGACATCCGCTAGTCGGGTGCCAGTCCCAGCTCCACGAGTTGGCAGAATGGTTCCAGGTTATTTCTCCAGCGCCGATCATCCATCGTCTACCGATGTCAACGCCGGATCATCAGCCGAATCGATACCCACTTCCGTTCAAGAGAATGTTGAGAGCTACTCTGTTCGAAAACAATTTTGGGAAGAGGTAGCATCAGGAACTTCGTCTACATCGTCTTCTTCATCAACCAGAACGAGGCAAACCAAATCGGAAAGGAGTAGTCTTATTGTGACGGACGAATCTTTTGGCCCAGTCGGACAGCGAGAGACAAAATCGGAGCGCTCCAGCGCAGTTTTGTCCGAAGAAGATATTTACGAAGTCGGCCGTTACACTGTCACAAAAGTGTCCACTTCAGAGACTGTTATCGATACCACACACGAATCGATGGGAGCTGCTGGCCAAGAAATAATTGAAGAACTGCAACTTGTTCAACATCCTATCGATCAGTCGAGTAGTAAAGTAGAAGAAATTCAAACCGTTCGAACAGAAGAAACGACGGTTACTCGACTCAGCGGTAAGTTTGATAATCCAACAGTCTTGGAAGAGACCGTTACAGGTTCATCACATCGAGAGCGAATCGGAAGAGAGGAGTACATTTACAGCAGTGGAGATGAGAGCGTCTCTTTACGCGCTGAAGATGTCGAATCGCAATCTGGCGTCGTCCTACCTGGAGGACGCCAAGTGGTGACAGAAGAATTTGCCAAATCTTCCAAAATTGTTTACAAAGATGGACAACCCGTCTTTGTTGAAGAATTCCATTATGACCAGCGCCAACAGCCTGCTGATTCCCCTCCACTTGAATCTGCTCCAACCGGTGGATTTGAAGACTCTACCACAGCAGATTCCACAACTGGAGACTGGACAACAGCCGATTCCGTTGAAGTCAATGTAGATTCACAAGAACAGGAAGTGCCGGATATTTCAATTGTTCATCAAGAGTCATTCGGAGGTGGAGTGACAAGCAGCGGAGAATCGCAAGAAGAGGGCGAAACAGTCGCCGGAATGGCCTTTATAAACACGGCCTTCATTGGTGTTGATCACATAGACATGAAGGATCAAGAACCAGCCGCTATTGCTCGATCTGTTAGCCCTTTTGAAGTTGCAAGAGGTGGAGCATATGTTATTGGAACGTATGGCCCGGATTTTGATGCTTCAGTGGAACCAGAAGAAGAGGAAGAAGAAGAGATATCGTCTCTTTCTTCACCACAAGAACGTTTGACCTTTGAAATGCCTCAAGAACCGATCGTGGCAGAAGAAATGGATGAATGTCCAGTATCTAGTCAACCACGCAGCCGAACAACTTCACTCGACTCACAGGATTTGGAGACATACGGAAGTGAAGGAGAACCGGAGGAAGATGAACAAGATCCATCTCAAGTCAAAGATAAAGTATTAAGCCATGTGCTCAGTTTCCATGAAGAGGCTGATCGAGAGTTGACTCCAGAAGAGGCTCTCCAAATGGCGGAAAATTTGATTGAAGAGATTAAAGTAGAAGCTCCGAGACGAGCCGAATTGATGAGTTCGACGACACCTGAAAATGAAATCAGTGAAACAATCGAAGAAGTCACAGAAACAATTCAGGACGCTCTTCAATACTATTCTCAAGATGCTCCTCAAGACGTTCCTGAAGATTCCATTCATGATGCTCCTCAAAATGCTCGTCAAGATGTTCCTCAAGACGTCCCTGAAGATGCTCCCCAGTCATTGAGTTTCAAAGAGGAAACCGAAGCCAAGATATCGGAATATATCCGACAAGTGGATATTCAAGAAGAGATTTTGACAGCCACTTCCAGTACCGAAAATGTGGCAGAAGATACCATTAATTGGTCGCTCTCCGAAGTTCATGAAACATCCATCCAACACGAACAATTCCGTATGGATATTCAAGATTCCTACCGAAACATTTTGCCCGAACTAGACATTACGTCTCAAGTCGTCCACGAGCAAGAAGTTACCAGCCCAGAACAGGTATACAGTCCTGAACGTGAAACTACATCGACTACATCCTCTGGAAGTAAAATCGATTCTTCTGCTACTTTCTCGGAGAATAAAACGGTATCATATGAAGAGACATCTACTACTTGGACAAGAAAAGAAGAGGAAACACTTTATTTCTCAGCCGTGGAAACGAGCGGACTGCGCCGGAGTCGACCAACTTCGTCTGATGTTGATGCGCTCATCAGCACTGGAGCTACAACGGCCTGCTCTTCCGAGTACGAGACTGCATTCTCCTCTTCTTCACGTTCTGTCAATTCCAGTGATTTCCATTCCGCTGTCAGTTCAGTTAGCTCGCGGGAATCGATGAAGTCACTAGACTCAACGGCTGGTATGGCCTCTGAAACCTCAGAGACGTTAATGGCCTCTGCTCTAGAACAAGACACAACTGATCGTGATCTCACTCCTACTGATGTGTCTTTGGATTTGAATCAAATGGATGCTCAATTTAAATTAGCCAGTGATCTTTTGGTCTCCACCAAACAACATGAAGATGTCCAACATGAGGAAGAAGAGCAAGTAGACAGTAGACCTGAAAGTCCATTTGAAATGATCAGCCCAGTAGATGAAGGTATGGTCGAACTTGAAGATGAAGACGACGACGACCCTGCAGAAGACTTGGTTCCGCCCGTAATGAAAAGATCGCAAGAAATGACATTCCATCCGGAACCTAAGCCTCTTCGGGAAACTGGAATTTCTCCGCCTACTACGCCAACTCCTTCGGAAGAATCGCCGAGTTTGAAATCCAGCCTGGAGACCGAAAAATTATTGTTTGATTACGTCATGTCAACGAATGATGAAGCGGCTTACTTGTCAACATCGACGCTGTCTGATGGAACGACATCGACCGTGATTGAAGCAGGCGGAAAAGCCGTCAAACAAGATACAGATGATCAGCTTTCTGACGAACCAGAAGTTGATCAGGAAGTACAAGACGTGCAAGAGCTGCAAGAAATGCAAGATGCACAAGATGAACAAGTGCAAGAAGATGAAGCGTTAGTGACAGTTTTTGACGCATCCACTATTACTAGTCGATCTGGAAGTTTGGCATCCGGCTCTGAAGTTGAGGGTATCGTCAGTCGTCAAGTAACCATAACCTCAGCGACCGTGACGCACGATTCGACGCAATCGATCAATACGCAAATCACTACGCGTCGTATCGCAACGCAGAATGAGCCAGAAGTATTGGCTCTACCCGCCTCGATGGTACCCGACATTACCGTTCAGCACGCTAGTCCAGTCATCGATCGCCGATTTAGTTATCCGGAGAACGTCGCCGGTGCTGACCTGTCGGAATTGGCCAAAGAAGTAATCGAAGAAGTGCCTTCCGACGAAGAGCTGGAAGAAGAAGACGAGGGTTATGGTGTGGAATCAGTAGAGCCAGAACAGCAGGAGCATGAAGAACAGCTTGAACAATACGAGCAGCAAGAACAGTTTGAGCAATACGAGCAACAAGGACAGCTTGAACAGTATGGTACGTCAGAAGAGCTAGAAGCATTTCAACAAGAACTTCCCGAGCTTTCTGAACTGCCCGAAGAACCCGAAGAAACAGACTATCCTGAAGTGGATGTTGAAGAATTAATGTCGCCTCCAGCCTTGGTAGCCAAACGTATAGATCCGCCTTCCGTTGCCGGTTATAACTACGAAATGTCTTTTGAGAGAGCTGAAGATGACGAGGAGGAAGCTGCTGCAGTTGAAGTTGAGGATGTCATTGAAGATTTGGAGAAACAGAAACGCTGGATGGAAATGCAATTCGAAGAGGCCGAAGATGCAGCACAAGGAATTTTCCAACAGATTCCCAGCCGTGTTCAACCACTGGCCGATATCGAAGAAGGCAAAGAAGACGAAGAAAGTCTTAATGGTTCTGATCGTCTAGTCGGTCGTCTCAAGGAATCATTGAGTAGTACTCCAGAATTTGACGTACTCAGTGGTCGGAGATACTTTACTCGCAGTGGTGACGTCGATGACCTATCGGTAGATTCTCTCCAAGATTTCGAAAGACTTGAGCTGGAATTGCATGCTGAAAAACTGAGACGCCAGAGCAACGGCTCTGGTTCTCAAGAGTCACTCAACGGTCGACGCATCGGTAGTCGCAGTAGCGGTGGCGACAATATTTCTGTAAACTCGTTAACGGAATTTGAACGATTAGAACGAGATATGGCCGAGGCAGCAAAACTCGAAGAGCGCGCCAGACAACAAGAAGCCGCTTTACTCTCTGAAATTGAAGAAGGTCACGAAAGTCAAACCTCCGAGTCGGAAAGCTGCGAAACGCTTTCTGGACAGCGTGAAGGCGACGACACAGAAGAAGATGATGACGACGACTATGAACAGCGCATGTTTGAAATTGATGAAATCATCCGCCAAGCGCAAACGAATATTGAACAATTTGAAACGGAACTGACGACCGAAGTCAAGCCAACCGTCCGTAGCTCCCGGATGGAATCGGCCGGAAGTTTCAACGAAACGACTCGAAGCAGCGTCGTCGACATGAAGACGGAATCAGTTGATTCTGTTGACAGTATCGAGCCGGATTTTTTGGCCGGCGGTAGCACAAGCCAACGCACTGCAGCTATCTATCGGTCTTGCATCCGCACAGAAATAAAATATAGTTCCGATGATATCCAACAGCCGGATAGCTTGGCAGGAGGTCCTGACTCTTTGGATGTTTTCGGTCCCAGTTCGGTGGATTCGCTAGACTCAAATGCACGAAGCCGAACAGGCCACGAATCTGATTCACTTCAAGCTATGGTTGGTGCGGAATCGTCAAGTGATTCTTCCGCCAGAGACGATCTCCCCCGTGACTTGGCAGTTCAACGCCCAACTGGTATCTTTAGGCCGGCCACTTGTTCGTCTGACTCGCTTGAACAAACTCAGAGCAGTTCTCGAGCCACAGGTTTTGATTCCGATTCAATCATGTCCGGAAGTATGACGAGTTCAATGGGATCCGCTGTAGCGGTGGCAGTCCCCACGACCGAGACATTGACGACACCTTCAGGAGCACCCGTCTACACCGAAACGACTCGCACGGTCGAATTGAGTCCCGAGATTCGTAAAGTTACATTCCACGGCCCAGATGTCGATGAACAAATGAAAGATTTTGTGTCTCAGTTCGCTCCTGGGGAAGACATCCAAGAAGTTGAAGTGACCGATCCGGTGACGGGCAATGTGTTTGTGACCCGTGTCACGCAACGTCGAGCTTTTGTTGACGCCCAAAATTTGCCATCCGGGGAAGATAATTTACCGTCCAGACAAGCGGTTGAAGAATACATCCGGACCCAAGGTCCACAACTCGAAGATGTTGACTCTTTCGAAGTAGATGATGGCTACGGCAACATCCAGCGGGTCATCCGCAAACGTGCCGTTGTGGACAGCACCGCGACTGCCGTTAATCCTACCACGCATTCCTGTGCTTCCCCTTCACTGTCCCTAAACCATCCGACCGCATTCCAAAGTACACCTGCCACAGAGCCAATGGAGTCCACCCCTCTGCCGGAAATGACCTCTAGCGGAGCAGGTAGAGCTCTCCGTTCAATTGTGCAAAAGACACTTTGAATCTCTCTCTCTTTCTCTCTCTCTCTCACTCTCTCTCTGTCTCTCACGCAACCATTATACACACACACCAAACCCGCTTAATTTACGTTTCCTATTTCCTACACCCACTCCCTTCAATGTATTTTTAGCCTCAGTTGGTCTTTTCAGGTTTAAAATGATTGGTTATTTTTTATTTATATTTATTATTGTTCTTATTTTTATTATTATCTTTATTTTTATTTTTATCATTAGATTTTTATTCATTCGTATGGCGTGGGTTTACTCTATTTGTTATGGTTCGAATGTGGTTTTGTTGGGTTGTTTGATTGTTTTTAAATCGTTGGTCCCGGCATGTTGAAACCCTGTTCACGCACCGGTCCCACCTTAAAGTATTTTTTAACTTGGTTGGTTTTTATTGGATCATACGTATTTTACACTCACATATTTATTTTGTTGTGATTATTCGTCGTGATGAATCGATTGCCTTTTAAAACGTTATTTAATTTCACTCGTCGTATTCTTCTTCTAAACAAAGTAAAACAAGTTGAAGGTGATTGTGGTTATTTGTTTTGTCGCCCCGTTTTATTCCCAAAATGAGAAGCCCGTCATGACGGTGTCCAACCTCAACTGCCCTCTGCTCCTCGCGACTCTATCAGCATCGACGACGATGACGACGATGAGGAAGCGATGGAGGTCGACTCTCACGAGCACGACTGGCGTATTGCCGAGTTTGCTCCTAATACGACTCTTGGCCGACAACAAGCCAACAATTCCCAACTAATAACGGCTGGTCATTACATTCTTTCTTCATTTGATGTGATGTGCACCGGCTCGTCGTTTTGATTTTGGTTGTTCGTTTGCACCACTTTCGTCCGGAACGAGCACGACACATATAAAAAATTATGACCGATGAGATTGTACGAATGGCAACCGATTCATTTAGCACGTTTATCAGCTGAACTCTTTTTACATTGTGAATCGTTGTAAAGCATGTCGATCCACCTTGTAGATTTGTCTGGATTTTAGTTTAACTAGGCTTGAAAATGCATGCTGCACAAAATGCTGCTGCATGCTCCAGTCTTCTTCTTTCTCTCATTCTGTCTTGTTTTTGTTTATCGGTTAAACGTCATCTTCTCCCCCGAAGAAAAAAAAAACAAAACAATGCCGTGTGTTATCTGGCGTCTGTTGGTCACCAAGATTAGGCACTTGAGCTATTTGATTTCTTGCCACAAGTTCTAACAGCTCTTGAAATTGTTTATCAAAATATTTGGTCAATTTTGGGAAAGTTGCTGCTTCTTTCATTTTGTTTCCAATGATAAAATTCCTTTTTATCATTTGATTTGAAATTTGCTATTGTACAGTATTAGTTTTGATTTTGCGTTTGATTTTTCGCTATCGGTACCGACTATGGTCGATCTTGTTAGTTTCAATGCCGACTCTCACGTGCTGACCACATTACCTATTTTAACGGTAGTTTTTCTTTGTGGACGACACTATTTTCTTTCCTTTTTATCAGTAACACAAACTTAAACGACGAACGATATTCAATTTTATTTAAACAGAAGCTGATGATCAAGCAGCAACGTCCGCCGCCTGTCAGCAGTATGACCCAACCTGTTCAGCTATAAGCGAAAGGTTAGTAAGATGAATTAAAATTCTGGAACGATTGACCCAAATGACTTATTTTTAAAATTCTGAATTGCAGCGAACCATCTTTACCCTCTCAGCCCGATTGGTCTGACAGTGCTCAAGGTGGAAATTAAAACGACGAACTCGCTTCATGAGCTTAATACTGCGGATGGAACGGGAAAACATCACGAAGAGTGTTGTACCAACAACAGTCAATATAGCCATTCTTCTGTGGAAAAAACATTTAAAAAAACAAACAAAACAAACAGCAGAAATATTGAATTTTCTCAGTAATTCAAACATTCAACGGCTATTCTCTTAATCGTGCTTGTGTCATATTATAGTCTTGAAAATTACGCAGTTATTCTATCACTACCACCTCTTGGCCCTCTCACATCTCTACAACACATGTTTGAGAGTTTTTTATTTGAAGCAAAACGGAACATAAGACGTCTTTTGTTGTGTTTTGAATACTTTCCTCTATAAATCTCCCTAGTACTGACATCAACAGATCTACAACAACCTTTATTTTAATTCTACAGTTTCAAATTTTGGCATTTATTCCTACAGCTTTTTCCGTTTTACCTGCCATCCTGCTCCGATTTTATTCAGTTGTATACAAGCGATATACATTTATATAAAAAGGGATAGAACGTAAGAGACTAATCAACTCCCTACTTAGAGAGAGGACCTCGAAACATATGTTAACCGAAGAAAAAGAAATAATTTCGAACTCGAATTCTTTTTTTAAAGACGAGTGTGAAAATAAAAAGGAAGAAATGAGAAAGAGAATAGCAGCTAATATTGTGTGTGAAACGTCCCTTTTTCCTGTGTTCGTGCTGAGAAACGTGGCTTTTTATATTGACTTTCAAATAATGGCTTTTCAATTATTATAGAAGCTTCTAACAAGTTTTTAATTTATCACAGTCGTGTCTATTTGCCCTGAACCTTCTCTTTCTTCCTTCGACTCTTTTGTAGACCTTCTTTAAGCTTCCTGCAGACGAAATAAAAAAAGAAAGATTTAAATACTTATACCGATACCACACCCACACAAATCAGACGCGAATTGAATTATACATTGCTGTCAATTGATTTAAAAGAAAAAAACAATAGGGTTATTGTTAATTGTATTGCTCTTCAAAATATTACACCCTCTTTTATCCTGTGTGGTTATACAATACATTTTCTGTCCAACAAGCCGTAATAGTTCGTCTGTGTTTTTTCATAATCCAGTTTTTCGCAATGTTCGTTTGATTCGAAACACGCATCGCAATTTTTATCAGTCACATAGAAAATAGCTCAGTACTTCAGTAGTTAGCGATCAACGCTTACCGGTCGGTTACTTCTCCATCCCATCATCCGGCCATGTCCTGCTGTGTCACTTTTTTTTTTATTTTATTTTTTTTAAATATTAGGTGTTGCTGCGGACGGAGCCGCGTGGTGGCGCGGGGGTCGCCGCATTTTTCAGTCTGTCAAAAGGATTCGTCTGTTGTTGTTTATGATAACGTTTGTGTTAGTGTTGTACTTCTTTCTCTAAGTTTGCCAGTGTTTTAATTAGCAAATCAGTGATAGTTTCTAATCGACGATTTCGTGTTTTCAATTCGTATGATGCGACTTATATTTGTGGTGCAGTATGCATGAAAGTGAACTCAAATACTTTAAATCACCATTCCAGGATAACTTCAGGCACAAATTTTCAAGTAAGTTCCGTGTGATTATTGATGTTTGCCAGTGTTTAATTAGCAACTTAGTGATATAGTTTCTAATCGACGATTTCGTGTTTTCAATTCATATGTGCGACTTTTATTTGGAGTGGAGTCATCATGAATCAATTTATTCCAGTTAATGAATCACGATAACGGATCATCATCTTATCTTAGATTACTAAATTCCTCAATGATGTAACTTAATCATTGAAGAAGAACATTCTGTTGAAGTGAGTGATGGAGATTAACTTAAAAAGAAAAATAAAAACTATTTAATTCATTAAAATTATAACTGATGTAACTCTTGCATTGGAAATAAATATTAGTCAATTAGGTTATGTTAAGGGAAACTAAGATATAATATCAACTCAAGTTAGGGTTATAATTATTTCACAAAACCAATGAGGCAACAACCATCTATCATCCATGCCCTGCAGTGTCAGTCTACCAAAAGGATTCGTTTGCTTATTGTTATGACAACATTTGTGTCAGTGTTGTTGGCGTAGTGATAAAAACTTCTTTCTTTTACTTCTTTCTCTAAGTTTTTCAGTGTTTTAATTAGCAAGCTAGGGATAGTTTCTAATTGACGATTTTGTGTTTTCAACTCACACACTGTGCGGCCTCTTATTTGGAGTGGAATCTTTACGAAAGTAAACCAAATACTTTAATTACTTCCAGGATAACTTCAGACTGCTATTGTTAAGTAACTTGCACGTGATTACTGATGTTTATTAGTTAGTAAACAAAGCTCATTTTTCAGATTTGAAAAAATCTGTGCCGTTCTGTACTTCCGGTTTCTTAATGTGCTTATAGCTATGTAACCATTGAGCTGACGCTAAAAAGAATCAGATTTTCGTGATCCTCGCGTAAAATGGAGTAAAGTTCATGTCTCCATAGAAAATACCCAAAAATCGTCAAAAATCGTAAAAATCGATGGACTCGGAGAAATTTTTTTTGGGCCATGTCATGGATTTCGTTTAAAATATATCAGTCCCACCTGAAATTTGATGGGAATCACGAATCTGAAAGTTATTTTGATCAGAGCTCAATAGTTGAGGAGCTATCGGTGTACTTCCGGTGTGTTTCCGGTAAATTTGAGTTTTTTAATTGCCTAAAAGTAAAAAGTGAACTTTGTTCTCCACACAGTTTCTATCAATTTAAGAATAGTTTAAGTAGAGAAGAAGTAGTATACTTAAGATTTATTCGTTTCTAAAGAATTGCTGGATTGGCAATCCAGTCTTAAGGATGAGTGTCGAATCACTGACGCTAGATGTCCTTCGCTGTTGTTATCTTTGTTGTTTCGTCTGTTTAGTCTTTGCAAAAAATGTCTTTCTTCCTCTGTGTTATTTTTTCAATTTATTTGTTGAATTCTGGATAAATTCAACCATAATTTCGTAAGTAAGTTAACCCAGAGCCGTTACTACATAACTAGAGTTACCCAAATTCTACTCGAAATCCAAAATATTGTGTAAAATATAACTGTTGTCAATTCCAGGTCTGATAGAATTAGCCTACTTAATCAACTAGTGGCTCAATATTCTTCGTTCCTGTTTCAATTTCCTCCTTCTTCGACCAGCAGACGATGGCACTGTAAATATCCAGCCCTACTACCAAGCAACATTCCAAAGTGATTCCGATGTCTTCAGTAAAGATAGATCATTGCAGTTAACAGTAAGTTAAACTTGTTGTTTCAGTTATCGAATATATCAGTTGTTCTTATATCAAGTCCCTTACTTGACGATTTAAAATGTGTTTCAGCAGCCCTACCATTCAATCCTTGAAAAATATTGTAATTTTGGCTTAAACATTTCTCTTTACAACCAAATTCTTTGAAACTGAATAAAGCTGTGCATTTGAGAAATTGTCAAGTTTGGGAAAGTCATTGGTGTTGTTCTTGAATTCGTTATGGTTGCTGTTTGGCGTATCCGATGCGAATGTTATCCTATTCGTTCTGATTATCATCGTATCCTTTGTGATTGCTCACCTAGCGTTCTTTGGGCCTATTTAGCTTCGTTAGGTCTTGCATCTTTTTAAGTCTTTGTAGTAAAGAGGTTGACATTGATGCTCTGATGTTGTGCAATTGGGAGCTAGTATAGGATTGAGTAACGTAGACTGATATGGCATGTAAGTGGTGATGAGTAAGATGACTGAAGGTAGACGTAAGCCGAAGGTTCTGTGTAGTAAGACAGGGGCTAGGTGTACGAAGAAGATTTGTAATTCGAAGTTGGAGGACGAGAATAAGACGTTTTAAGGTAAACATCGGTAATTTGAATAGACAGGATAGTCAGATTATCAGTGTAATGTCAAGTTGATTCGAATGGGCCGTAAGTCTGCAGTTTTGGCGCTTCAAAGTTGGATGGATTTATCGATTTAGTTGATTTTCTTAGTTCTTATTCAAAGGACGATATCGGTTCAGTACGTAATGATAACGTAAATTTCAAGTTTATTTTGTTTATTTTAAAGATTCTGTGTAGTAAGGCAGACGATAGATGTACGAAGAAGAGTCGTAATTAACGACGTGTTAAATCGACCGCATTTTTTACGAGGATCGCGAAAATCAAGTTCTTTTCAGCGTCAGCTTAATCGTTATTGAATTATTAGCCAATTCAGAAACCGAAAGTGAACTTTGTGTTGAGTATTTGATATTTTTCAGCCTTATTATTGCTATTTCCATTTTGGTACTTACTAATGATTTTTACTCTTTAGAGACTGGAGTTTGGAGTGTTCCAGTCAAACGGTGATGTTGTCCTCAAGTGATTATGATACTTAGGTAATGTGGTGCATTTCATTACTCTTCTCTTTCTCTTTTACTTAGGCCAGGTAATCTCCCTGGCCGCTGTCAATCCCAGGCAGTGTCAATCAAGCTTGTGTCTCCCCCTTGTCTTGATTGACATTTCACGAAGTATACGGTTGTGTCCAGATCTGATCCTATATGATCAAGTGTGAGCAATTGATAACTTCTAGATTACAAATTGGCGACCAGGGGGGTTCCTTTAACCCTGCCATGTCTGAAATGTCGGCCGTGTGGAAGAAATAGTGTCTCCCCCTATTTTCCGAAGCACGGTCGCAACTAAAATGAGAGAAGAGGCTTGAACCGGACGGTCTGTTTATTAAATTTAAGCAACAAATTAAAAAAATTTATCAAAAATTTGAAAGGGTTTCCATTGTATATTGTTTTTTCTTGTGTTAGTACAGGGGTTAATAAGTGTTAGTACATGGGTTAACGAGGGTTAGTACACGGGTTAATTAATGACAGTAATTAATGAGTTAGTAATGTGTACAATGTGTTAGGTTATGCTACAATTGAAAATACAATTACAAAAAAAGCAAGTTGAACATTTTTTTATCTTCTGCTCACTTCGCCGAACTTCGCTGCTAGCTGATTTAAAACCTGTAAAATAAAACAATACACTTCTGTTAGAATTTAAAAGAAAGAAAATATCCAGATAGATTTGAAATCGGCATCGCAACAATGAAAGGGACATTCAAGATAATTTTTTAAGTCTTAATGCAAATCAAATACATTGCCTGTCTCACTCACTAGGTATGCCCTGCTTTTAATTATGTTCGAAAATTACAAGAATGAATTTATTCTAACATTGACGATAAGTTTACAAAATTATTGTAAATTTAAAGCCATGAGAACCTTATTTTTAACAAAAGCTAAAATAATTAAAATTACTCCTTTCAATTCCCTGTCTCTTATAAAGCAGACTTTACAGCTGGATAATTTCAATGACTTACTCTTGACATGTGTTCCTCTTCGTTCACACGAACAGTAGCGTGGATGTCAGCAAGATAAGGATACGAATTGGTGGACAGACATCCATACGTTTGAAGGTCCGGTCCACAAAATCTTCCTTCTCCTTCCACCGTCGTTTTCTCATTGGCAGGGGGGGGGCAAATCGAATAACCAGAACTGTAAATAAAAAAGAAAAGTAATATTATTAAAAGAAAAGGAAATATTTGAAAAATGTCAAATATTATTTATGAACTCAAACTGAAAAAAAAAAACAAAAAACATAGCAAGTCTACTCTTAAGTCTGATTTCTTCTTGAGAAACATATAATTTAGAATTTGAAGTAACCAATAAAAGGTAGTTTTAAAAACAGGGCAAAGTGTTTTAAAAAAATGTAATCCGCAAGCATAATGCATGTGATCCAATGCACATAAGCTTACTCAAGACATGGAGGAAAAATAGAGTTACCTGTTGTGGTTGAAAGACAGTAATAGAGAATGGAACATAGACTAGAAGACTAGAAGTGAAGAAATTCCCAACTTGCTGAATGGACTTGCTTGTAACCAGCTTGTAACCATCCTACTATGAACACTGAAAACAAAATAGGAAATTAGTTGGGTCCAAATAGAAGTTACATAAAGCATTTAAATAGATGTCAATGGCAGGCAAGAAACAAAGTTAACTTTGTTTCTGAAACTTAAGCTGTATAAATCTTGAGAAAATTATCAAAAAAATCTACGAGAGCATCTACAAACAAAGGAACATACATATAGAAACCCATTTTAAAAAACAAGAAACTTACAGAAGAGAAACTGCAAAACATGATTTACCTGTAGCTGTAGTCTTCCATAAACAATTGGCATTTATTTCAACACTGCTGAATGGTACAACTTAATGTATAATAGTTTGAAACCATCTGAGTATGAACACCTGAAAATACAATAGGAAATTAGTTGGGTTACACAAAGCTTTAAATCAATGTCAAAACGAAACTACAAATGACAGGCAAGAGGCAGGTTAACTTTGTTTATGAAACTTAAACCTCATAAATCTCGAGAATCTTTGCAAAAAAATTTACATGGGCATCTATGCACAAAGGAACATACATATAGACACCCATTTAAAAAAACAAGAAACTTATAGAAGAGAAACTGCAAAACATGATTTACCTGTAGCTGTAGTCTTCCATAAACAATTGGCATTTACTCCAACACTGCAGAAATGTGGTACAACTTAATGTATAATAGCTTGAAACCATCTGACTATGAACTGAAAATAAAATAGGATATTAGTTGGGTTACATAAAGCTTTTAAATCAATGTTAAAACAAAAATACAAATGGTAGGAAAGAGGCAGGTTAACTTTGATTATGAAACTAAAACCATATAAATCTTGAGAAACTTTGCAAACAAATTTACTCAAGCATCTATGAACAAGGAACATACATATAGTCAAAAACCATACATACATTCAGAAAGCTTACTCGAGACAACGAAAAAACAAACAAGTTACCTGTTGTGCAGTGAGTGATAGCAATGGTGATGGAGATCTAGACTTGAAGTGAAGAAATTCCCACGTACTGAATGGACTCGTAGTAGAGACACAACGCAACACTTCACTTATTTTCAAGACATCGTATCACTATTTTTCGACAACGTGATTCTAACTGTAAGCACAGACTTCGTAGTCTGTGCTGTAAGTTGGCTGCACATATGCAACAGAAAATGCTCATTTCAGTAATGCATTTTCACTTTTAACTTAATCGTGGTCCGTGGAAGGCTGGAAGCAAGCATGTAACCTGCAAATGTCAGTCTCAGTCATCAAGACCAAGATGAATTGTTAATTGATGCAGTACAAATGTGCAATGAGCCATCAATCGAAAGTTGAAAACCACGCGACTATGTAGTAAACTAGTAACACGTAACAGCACTTCTGCTGATGAAACTCGGACTATCTATCGATAACAATGCACAGAAATGCAAACATCGATACAAATTGCTCTGCCCGATTTTACCACTAGCTGGCGCCAAAATTTTTTTTTTTTTTTTCAGACTTGTTTTGAATTACCCATGAATTTAACCGCCGAAGCCGAATACTATTTATAGCCTTATAGAAAACGGGTGGCATTCCTCATTTGGCGTTCCGCTGTTCCGTTCTCGCTATCAATTCGTGAAAATGATCAGTTGCCAACCAAATATTTTTTTCAGATACATTCAGACTTTGAGAAATGTATTATGGGAAAAGAGCAAGTAATGAAATAAAAACCATTGCATCGCAATTCTACAAACAGCTTTATTTTGATATTATTTTTGAGTAGTTTCACTGTTAAATCGTTAAAGCAAACAGCATGAGCGAGTCAAATTGGTTCGTATACTTGAACTTAGTTAAAAGAACTAGGACTAGCAGGAGTTGGCTTGCAAAATAGTGAATGAGAAAAATAAAGAAAAAAGAACATTAACACATTTTCTCTTGAAAATTGAGAAAAACGTGCTCATTTATCTAAAAATGTTGACGGACTGATTGGTTTATTCAATTTAAAAACTCTCGTAGAGATTTTCAAGAATCACGTCGGTAGAGTGTAAGGAAACTAAGGTTGCATTTCTTTCGGCTTCAATACACTTTTACCGATTTTTGCTCTCTTTTTTACTAACATTGAACTATGCTGTTGACTAGTTGCAACTCCTAAAGACTTCAACGCTCCATTGCTGATTATGATGGGTTTACGAATGGAATTGGACGCCACATTTCCTTTCATAGCCTATGAAATAATATTGATTGGTTCCATTGCCACGTAGTTAAATTCCGGGTTTTAGGATTTCATACCTTTTTGACTTCATGGCGATGATACAATACACAACCATAGAGGCAGATCATAGACATGATAGACTGGATACCCAGCCAGAGAGCAATTGTCAAGATTTGAGTATGTTCAAAAATCTCTTTGCCAAATTTGATGCAAATAATTAATTCTGTGAACAAAATGGCACCAAACACCCAACACTGAGTACCAACACGAGTGCAACGGGCGTCTGTCACATAGGTATAGTATTGTCTATTAAAAATTGAAACAAAAAATGTAATAATTTAAAAATTGGATAGAAATAGATTAATGTTTACCTGACAGAAGGAGCGACAATCAGACCAATAACAACGAGTCGCCATAGATTGAGCATATGACTTGGAGGAAGTTCAAAAATGTGTTTAAGAAAGAACGTGTTCAACTCGGTGATTTGCCAAAAAAACACCAACTGGCAAACGGCGAGGAAGCGCATGTAGGAAGAATAAGGATCAAGCCAGCGAACGTGTGTCCACGACTCTGGTGTGAACTGCAATACAGCTCGTTTGATCTTGTCCGATGTGGTTTGAATGTCTTTGATAGATTCCCATTTGTATTCGCGCATTTCCAGGTAATGGCACAATTTCATACCCACCCAAATGCCAAGGCCATTGCATAACAGAATATCAAGAATAATTGCATCCCACCTTGAAAATAAGAAAAATATTACTCTAAAGGCGGGAAAGGCACAAGTAAAAGTATGTCTACTACTTACCAGCATTCTACAAAGTTGGGTAGGAGATGAGCAAAAGCAATCTGCAAATAAAAATAATGATAATTCAAACACAAAACACGACGAATAGAAAAATTTTAGTTCATTCACCTCGGTAATCTCCCACATGACACTGATCGTCCACAAAATTCCGTAATGACGAACCAACAAAGCTTTCATTATCCATCCAAAAAAGTGAGAAGCAGCAAATACATCCATATGAGACCAAACCCTTTCTAAACTTACGTCTGAACAATTGACGCCATATTCCTGAAAAACCAAGAGAAAACATTACATTTTGACATTAGAAAATGTTGTAAATCATGGATTCATGTTATTTCTCACTTTGTCCATATCAATGTGGAAATTTTCAAGAGAGGGGTCTGTCCACACCAGAATGCTTCGTACTGTTGCATAATTTTGAAACAGGAAAAACTGTAAAGAAAATAAATGCAATAATTTCAAAAAAAAATTTATGGTATAAAGAAGATGTACCTGAAGAGCTATTAGGTACAAAACTGAGAGTCCAA
The DNA here is from genome assembly GCA_030770115.1 of Daphnia galeata. Taxonomy (NCBI): domain Eukaryota; kingdom Metazoa; phylum Arthropoda; class Branchiopoda; order Diplostraca; family Daphniidae; genus Daphnia; species Daphnia galeata. Next base: position 11,120,145 of record CM061117.1, read on the forward strand.
AGACCATCCTCCAAACAGCAGGATGAGGACGTGTGAAAGGTCCATTCGGGAAGGCAAGGACAGATATAACCAGGAAAATGAAAATGACACATCGTACTCCAGCCCAGATATTTTCTCTAAAATCGTCATCATTTCTAAGGGAAATCTTCTGTCAGATGCAACCACATGTATACTGATTTTTTAAAAAAAGTATTACCTAGTGAATGCCGAGTATAACAGCAACGATGAAATAGTTGTCAACAAAGTAATCGTGTGTGGTTTGTAAAAAAAATCAAGTGATATATCGTCGACAGGTCTTTCATTTATCACATAAAAATGATCTTCGTCTTTGGAAACGTTGGAATACGTCCTTTTTCTACTCACCATCGTTTGGTTGAACGTAAAATCACAAAAAAAGAAAGACTACGATTCTTTCGATTGTGTTTTAAGCTGGCCAATTGCCGACTAATTCAGTTTCGGCTGTTATACTTGGTACCATGGCAACAAAATTTGTAAGTGCTGCCACCTATCTCCGTCCGAAATGATCAAAATTTTTGTTTTTCAAAAAATCAAAAGAAAAAAGGAACGACGGAACGCAAAGAATCTCCAACTTGAAGTCTTCGTTAATTGAAAACATCAAATTGCCTTTATGCTGTTCTACTCAAACCAAGACGAATAAAATGAAAAAAATGTTGTTATTTGTCGATATCGATTGTTCGAAATGTATTCTTTTTTGGGGTGAACTGTACAACAGTAAAATTTCTTGTCACATCAAAGTGAAAGTGAAAGCGCTTTACAATTTTATTCTTCTACGACTAAAAGATTTGATAAATTGGGCGATAGTAATGTTGATTTTCATTTATATGCCGATATATACGCGACTTTTTGGAATGATTCGATATCTTAGAAAATGGGACAGAGGAAAGAAGGAAATGTCTCACACACTTCTTGTTCTTGGGCGTCTCTCTCTCCTTCGTTCGTCTCTTACGAAAGCAGAGACATAACAAGACAAGACACAACAGCAGACGAAAGAAATTGAAATTATATCTTTTAAATGACACACATCCATCAGACGTAACTTTCCGGTCGCGAGGAATATTCGAGAAACACGTCGAGGAGTCGATTTTCAATCAGATCGGAAGCGCCGCGACGATCGACTTCGTCCGTTCCGCACGCCGTGGCTATTTTATGCAAAGCAGCCTGAATAATCCCCCCAAAAATAATGAAATCAGTTAGACCAATTTGATCGATTAAATAAATTAGTAATCAGTTTAGAATTACCAGACAAGCGACCAAAACTCCGTCTGAATAATTTCTCTCGCGAGGATCTCTAACCAGTTGGGCGAGTCTTTCAATGCCCTCCAAGTCGACTATTTGACGAGCAGCGTTTTCTTCACCGCACACTCTGAAATGATTAGAAAAAAAAATAAATAATAATAATAATAAGTTAACCCGTTTGAGTTTCAATAGATCCGGTCACGACGAAAATAAAATGACCGAGTTTTGAATAATAATTACCGTGAGAGAGCGATGGCCGACTTTTTCAGCACTCTTTCAGAGGCTGTGACTTCAGCCGGACGTTGCATCGGAGATGGTCTCAATTGCAAGAAACTGACCAGTGTGACCAGGGCACCGTGAGATACCAACTCTGCTCGGGCGGAGTAGACGGCTGCCATGTTGGCCAGGATCGTAGCAATCTAAAAACAATCCTCCCTATTAGTTTACATGTCCCTTTTTGGAATGATAATCATATCAATAACACACCTGATCTTGGATGAAAACGGAGAGTTCCTTGCGAAAACTGGTAGCCTGGACTAGGACTTGAGCTGTGCGATACTTGGCCATCAGCTGGACGGCTTCTGAATGACTAAAAGTCAAATTGGCCAATGCGGCCGTCGATAACAAGAGAGTCTCTTCTGTTTCCGTCTGGCTGCTCAGTTCTGTAAAAACAAAAAAAAAAAATAGAGATAATTAATTAAAATATCCATCCAGGGAATGATGAAGGTCAATGGACGGACGGCGCAAAAAGGCTGGACGCCGAGACTACAGTATGATGACTAATAAGAATCCAAGTCACTTACCAGTCAAGGCCGCAATGAAGGATGAAATGTAAGGCGTAAGATGAAGTGTTGGCCATGCACCATTTGGATTTGGTTGAAGATCTCCATTGCTGGTATTATTACAAATTCCAGCTTGGGCATCTTCCATGGGGGGGTCCAACCAAGGAGATGTGATTTGAGCGAGTAGTCCAGCAGCTTCGGATTTCTCTTCAGAATCTGCCAGACTGCGTGGGTTGCACAGAATGTCGAATACCACCGTCAAACCTCCGCACTGTTATACAGGAAAGAAAAGAAAAAAACGTGACATTGTTGAATGATTTCTTTTGGTTGACGACCGGAGCGAAAGCGTTTTGATTGAATGTAAAATGATAAGACGATGAAAATACGAATGTAGTACCGTTTCGAATTCTTGAATAATGTCCGCCGAAGAGCAGAGGGCAGCGAGGGCTCGCAGGAGGTCAGCCCGCACAGGCCGCAAATGGACCACCTGGAAAGCTTCGATAAGCGGACGAAGAGCCGGTCGGGCTGCGTCAGAGCCTAGCGACATGAGCGAATTGGCCGCCAATTTGGCAGCCGACACGCACTTACCGCTCTTCAGTGCAGCCGTCAACACCTGAAAATGGAAATGGAACGAGGTTTTAGGCTTTAACCCAATGAATCCAGCAATCGATTTTTTTCTTTTTTCTTTTAAACGATGGTCACGTCGATAACGAAGACTCACGCGGGGCGGTCGTTCGATGCGCATCAACCAGCCAAAGAGCGTTTTCTCTACTTTAAGACTAAGAATAGTAGACGGAATAATATGTACCTCGATTTCTCTTCCGACAAAGGTGTCGACGATGGAAACAAAGACCTGACCAAGTTTGGCTGTGATCTGACGAGCGAGACTCCAGTTGACGGGCAAGGGCAGTTGAGTGGGTTCAACTTCAGCGTCCAACATCAGAGCCGGCTCCGACATCATTATGTAAAGTGGACGAGTACTGAAAGTGACGATCTGAACCAACTGGATGCACGTCTGTCGCAGAGACTGAATCAATTCCTCGCTGCTCTCCGTCCGTTTCGTTTCTTTTTCTCCGCAGCAGTCGCTCAAAACGGCCAGTTCCGCTTCCCGAATGAATTGGATAACATGAGCCAGAAAGAGCGGGATCAACGAAGCCAATTTCGATTCTTCATAAAGTTCAATGAATCTGAAATTTTTCAAAAGAAATATTTATTTTAAAATTTTAATTAAAAAAACAAAAAAACAAAATTCCACACGCGCCGTATCCCAATTGTTTTCTCATTGGGTCAAATATATGACTCTGTAAGTGCCTAGCCTCTTTCTCTCTCTCTCTCTCTATTTATGTAATAACTCTTAAACTTTGCATCGTTCAACTATTTCGAAACGAGCTACTGCATCTTTAACGGTGTTTTGCTGTGCATTCTTGACTGCCTTATAAGGACGACAGGAGGGGGGGGGGGGAGTGACTTTATATATATATGTTGTTGTTTTTTTCCAGAGAAAGTAAGATCTAAACGTGCATGGCTTTGTTGGCTGCTGCTAGCTGCTGGACAGCAAGTCTCTTTCGTCATCTTTCCCGTCTCATCTCCTGCTGGTTTCTTTTCCCGAAAAAAGTCTTGACTGCTATCCATCATGTTGATATCCACGCAACAGAAGAAGAAGAAGATAGCCATCATCACATCATTCCTCTCTCTAGCATCAGCAGCATCAACCGGAATTAGGCATAGCCGTCGCCACTGTTGTTTGGGATATATACATCTTTCTTATTTCATCTCTCTCTCTCTCGTGTGTGTGTCGTTTTTTTCTCAATGATAAAGCCAAGCAGCACATAACCTGCCTCATCGATCTTTTTTGTTTCTTTCGTCTCCTCCCTTTTTTTCCTTTCTACTTGTCTTTTGCGTTTTGTGTTTTGATAGAAAAAAAAATAAAAAAATAAATTTTTAATTTCCTTTTTTTTTTTTTTTTCGCTTTTCATCGTCTCGCCCGCACATTTTTTTGTTGTTATTTACTTTTGTAAACAAAAAAAACATTTTTTTAAATTTCTTTTTGTTATTGTTGTTTTACCAAAAAGAGAAACCAACTGGACATGCCGGATGGTGGCGGTCGGAGCAATTTGTTTTCGGTCGAGTCCGGCAGCCAAGCCACGGTAACTCAGCACGTCATAAAGGCCATGACCGCAGAAATTTACAAGAATAACAAAACAAAAAAAAAAAAATGGCTAACCAATAAAAAAAAAGGAAGAACATCAAATGGCCATCAAAAAACGTACCGGGCAAGGTCTTATTTTTTAAAGAACAACAAGTTTGGCGCATGCTGAGCATATTTGTATCTTTGCTCTGCTTTTCCTTTTTGAAACCCCAAAAAACAAAATATATCTCCTCCTGTATCCGCCTATAGTACCGTATAGGATCCAACAGTGGGGTGGTGGTGGGCTAGTCGGGTTGTAAAAGGAAGACAAATCACGCGGCCCAGCACAACGATCGAGTATTCCACGTGGGTCATATCTCCTTTTTTAATTGGATATTTATCACAAGTAGATCTGCATATGTTTTGCATTCTTTTCCCAATGATAATGTTGCTGCACCGGAGTCATCGGGGCACCACTGAATTTGACTAAATAGGGGAGCCCCCTTTCGTCTACGATTGCAGCACAGACCTTTTTTTGTTAATTTTAGTGCTGGCCAACGGAGGGAGGAGGAACGACCTGAAATCACCCAACGTTATGACATGATGGTTTTTTACGTTTTCTGTTATTATGTACGGCCCCGGATGATGATGATATGGTCATATCTTTCTACATTTTCCTTTTTTTTTTCTCTCTCTCTCATTCACTCCTTTCGTCTTCTTGGGGGCTGATCTGATCCCGAACGTAATCAAGGAGGGACCTTGAAAGAGACTTTTGAAAGAGTTTGTTTTGATATCAGAAACGAATTCCTCCTTCATATCATCATCATGGTGTAGGACCTCCTTTTTCCATTTTAATTGGATCCCAACCGTCGAGACGGAGATGCCCATAAGAGGATCACGTCCATCACTCCGGCTCAAAGTTCTTTATATTTTATTTTTATTTTTTGGACTTTTCTCCGGCTGTGTGTGTGTGTGTGCGTCCAGACAAAATAAGGGAAATGACGGACGTTCTTATGGGCATCAACAACCCGAAAGATTTGGAAAAAACGAATAGCTCGGCAATTCAACGCTCCCATTTGCCCGAGCTATAAGTACTATGTATAACTCTACTAGAATTTGATATATTCACAGACCGGAGCATATTTCGGATGTGCCTTTTTCAGTATTCGACGACGACGATGTTACTTTATGACGACAGATCACGTTCGGAATAACGCGGTTAATTCTTTTTTCATATAGGAAAAAAAAAAATGATGAAAACTGGCATCAGCATGGTATTGCTATATATGAAAAAGAAGAATCTGCCTTTATAAGGTGTTGCAAGGTATCTCCTCCTTCGCCCCTACTACTTCCCTTCGACTCATCCCAACATCTCAACTGAATGCAAATGAATCTTTCTTGTTTTTTTTTCTTGTTTTTTTTTTCTTCTCCCCTTTTCTTCGGGATTCACGCTCAACACACGTCGGCCCCTAGCTCGTTGGCCACCGCCTACATCCCTCTCCATCTTCGTCCGTGTCCAGGCAACTCGATGGGCTCAAGTCGACGACTTGCTAATTCCCTTCTATTCTCGTTATGATGTTCCATTCCGTTCCCATCGTCGTCGTTCAAATGACAAGAGGCTGACTAGTATATAGTGGCTAGAAGAATAGCTAAGCTTTAAGGAATACGGGAGATGTGTATGTAAAATATTATTTATTTTACGTTGAAAAAAAAAAATGAAGAAGAATTCATAATTGAGGAGATGGAAATGACGGCGGCGCCTCTATGGCTTCAGGGTTCCGTTAAAAAAATGTTTCTTTTTTAAATCTTTCGCTTTTGACCCGTTTTTTTTTTTTCTGTTTGGTGTTGCTGGTGAACATAACGACGACGCATCATCATTGCCCATCATCCTCTTATGTATAAGCGCGTTGAGCTTTTGTTTATATCCCCGTGTGTAAGAGAGTGAAAGAGATGAAGTCTCTCTGGCGAGTTCTCCTTGAAGGGCGTTGTGTGTGTGTGTGTGTGTACAGTCAAATTTCAATTGAAAGTGAAATGATGATGGGCGAGAATGGAGGAATGCTGGCGGGTATCTTTTGCCCAGCACCACAGACGAGATTTAAAATAAATTAAAATATTAAAAAAAGGAAAATAAGAAAACATGTAACGCGGCTCTATGAGAGAGAGAGAGGAGCGGAGCGAACGCAAAACGGACCATCATTAAGTCAAGACTGATGGGGCGGCACTCGACAGCCAAGTCCCCGTCATATATACCCACACCCAATTATTATGATTAGAAAAGGGGGAAAAAAAAAAAAAAATGCGCGAGCTATTCATTCAAAAGTGTCCGTCCCGGACTTTTGCGCAGCTGGTTGCCTTATATTTCTAAATACATAATACAATAAGAAACGTCCCCTCTTCTTTACACAAAAAGTGTATGTATATATGTATGTACATATAGAAAGGGATTACGTATTATATCTCTCACTTTCTCACTTTTGGGTATTTTGTGGCACTCATTCAAAGTCAATGAATGAAAGCGAAAAAAGAAAAAAAAAACGCAGCGTGAGCCCAAAACGGCATAAATATCTAAAATGACGCTGGCTGCTGCTGCTGGGCCATTTTTGAAAAAAAAAAAAATGAAATGTTGGTTTTTAATTACGAGCAAAGTTGAGCGAATTCCGTCGAGATGAGGTGAGCGCGGCGCTGGAGGCGTCCTCACCTGGGCTCTTGCCGTTACGGTCATACTGTACGTCCGGTCCTCATCGTCCGATTGATGATGAAGGGACAAGAGTTGGCTACTGCCGTCGGCGCTACTCGAACTGTCATCCGTCATCCAGCTGGCCGAGGAAATGCGACGCTGTTGTTGTTGTTTCAGCTGGATCTGTTGCTGCTGCTGCTGGATGGCCTTGTTTTGCAAAGCGCAAGTTGACTCGGGCTGATAAAACATGGGCAGATCTTTGAGCCAGGCCTCGACGGGACTCCACCTTTAAAAAAACATTCAAGAGAGAGAGAGAAAAAGAAAAATTTAGACAATTGATTTATCACATCCCATTAGTAGCGATTCATGACTCTTGAAGAAGTTTGGACATGTTGTTTTGTCTTCCTGACATGTTTATACGTTTGTTATATTTCCTGGGAATATTATTTGATTCATTTGTTGTTTTGTTTTGTTTACTATAGGGGGGATGTTGTTGTTGTTGTTTTTAAATATCTTTCTGCGCGTTCATTTCCCGCCTTTCATTAACGAATAATGACGAAGAAGAAGAAGAAAACTTTGCGATTGTTTGGATGAAATCGTAAAAAAAGTAAACACGCCAATATCATACATCGTCGTGACGATGTAGTTTATAGCGATGTTCTGAAAAAAAAGTAAAAACTCTCATTAAAACTATTTAAATTCAAATTCATTATAACAAAAGAGACGCTGTGCTATATCGTTACGCTTTTCTCTTCTAAATACTTCCCGCGGCGGCGGCGGATCCCTATTTTATTTCATTTTCTTTTCTTTTTTTTTTCAATTTTTACGACAAGTTGATTGGTTTTTAATCCGGTCGTTAGGTTCGGATGCGACCTCAATAACCGCCCCGAAATAAAACCGCCGTTATACATCGTCGTCGTCGTCGAGAAATAGAAGTAAAAAAAAATTTCCTTTTTTTTTTCCTGTTGGGATTGTCTCTGTTTGTGCTATACCGACACAATGTTTTCCGATCCCGAGTGATTCTATTTTATTTTTTTTTTTATAGTTGCCGCGTTAATGTAAAGTTAGACGACAATAACGGTCCTCATATAATGTCGGTCTCGTCATCAAAAAGGGAGAAAATCAGGAAAAGAAAAACGAGATCCGGATTCTGTGGGGACGAAGCCAAAAAGTAAAGATAAAAAAAAAAAAAAAATTCATTCTGGGGGGAGATTACTAATATAATAATATAATATTCTGATCTTCATCGCTCTCTGCTATATAGTGTATAACGCGTCGGGCCCTTTTTTTTTTGTGAATACACAATACATTTAACTATTGATAGAAAGTTGTTGGAGGAGAGGGCCCTGCGCTGCCGATATATCCTCAGACATACTTTGTTTGTGTATCAAGGGGGGTAGAAAGCAGCTGGCCGAGCCCTACTACAGGAAAGAAGAGAAGAAGAAGAAGAAAAAAAAAAAGCGCTCCTCCTCTTTATTTGAATAGGTTACCCAATGTTGTGCCTATAACCCCCCCCACCTTCCTTCTACCACATCAGTCCAACCCCCCCCCCCCTCTTTATAGTAGTAGGCCTAGCTGCTAAATACAATGAAAGACGTATATACGTATATACTACTCTCTTCAGCATTTTTTTCTCTCTCTTAGCGATCCATCCCATTTTTTGTTTTGTTTGTTTGTTCCAGGTTTCCCCTCTTATGTCGTTTACGTTTTTACGATCCGTAACGACGACCGACGACGACCGTCTGGTAATATTACTAACAATACGTGACAAAAACCAGCGGATTTCCCCCGGAAAAAAAAAAAAAAAAAAGTTGTTGTTTCCGAAAAAAAAAAAGCCTAGCTCTCAGATTCTTTTGACAAAAAATAAAAAGAAAAGCTTTATTCCTCTCTTTTGTTTTCTTTTGCTGACACTGCGCATTTATAGCTCGGGTAAGAAACCAGTCACATATAAAGTCTCCGTGTTACTACTGTGCCGGCTCATGTGCGATTTATATTATTATTAAAAGACACAGCACACAACACAAAAACCTCGTACTATTACTACTAAATACTTACATTCCCTCCTTAAAAAAATGGCCTTTTTTTTCTCTTAGCAGTGAATATTAAAATAGTGGCACTGTATTTTTTTTTTTAACAGTACCAGGAAGAGGAAGTTGTTTGCGTAGGACGACACGTTTCGTGCGTTATTTAGGGTATAGAGAGAGATAGAAAAAAAAAACAAATTTCAATAGAACATAAATATGTGACTCTCTGGTTGTTTTTTTTCTTTCCCTTGATTATAACGAGAGGAGGATGGATCGTAACGTGTGTGTTGTTATTACAGTGAGAAAAAAAAACAAAGAACAAACAGTCAAAGGGAGAAAGGCATTGTTGTCATGAGACAGCAATGGACTAGAGGTCGGACCATCACAGTGACAAAAGACGCTAACGGCGTGACAGTTTTTTTTATTTCCAACCTCATTCCGCTTGGCAGCAAATGACGCGCCATAGACAATTTTCTATTTTTAACAAAAAAAAAACAACCAAGTCAAAAAATGATAATAATTTAACTACAATATAAACAAACGAAATCTGCTGCTCCGTTTTTTTATTTTTTGTTTTGTTTGTTCCAGCGGAAACGGTTCCTCCTCTTGTGTATATGATACGTGTGTCAGATTCTTTTGTTTAATATTCAATTTTTTTTTCCCCATTTTTATTATTATCATTTTTTACTGTTTCTTTCCTATTTTTCTACTAACTATGTTACCCAAAACGGATGAGAGACATTTAAAAGGCCGTTACTTTTCATTAATTGTCTTTGTTGATTATTAATTAATCAAAAGCCCCTTTTATTATAGACACGATAACTGGATAATATATTTATCAAACGGATCTTCTTCTTTATATAATTAATAAGATCATTTGAATTGATTGTCTACCTGAGACCCGATGGGGATGGTTGGTGATGATTGAGGACGGATCGGAATTCCGCCGGAGCCGGAATGATCATTGGATGTTGTTGTTGTTGTTGTTGTTGATAGTTGACTGGAACGACGGGAGGAGGGATCGGCTGTTTGCGGACGTGAGGAGTTGAAATGAGGGAGCGATCGACGCCGACGCCCATTCGAAGTCCGCGTCTGATCTTCCTCTGCTCCACTGGAGCACCACTGACGGCCAAACTGGCCGCTGTGACTGGCTGCTGATGCATCAACTGAGGTGTCAGAGTGGGCGGATGGTTCGTCGTGACGACCTGCTGGCCGATTTCCAGCGACGGTGTGTCCGAATCCCACGTGCTATTATCCGGCCATGAGGTCACGACGGCAGCCAGATGGCCGTTGACTGGTCGCGTTCCTACTTGCGGTGGCTTCCGGCGTCCATCATTTGAAGCCAAATTTTCGTTGCTATTGAAAACTGGGTCGATGTCGGCCCAGTGAACTCGCGGTCGACCAGCGGCCGTCTCTTCGCCGGCCAAACGGGAGCAATGCCGCTGGTTATTGTTATTTATATTGTTGACAGCGGCGGCATTAGCGGCAACGCTTGAGGACACTATTGTCCGACGGTGGTTCCGGCTCTCCTGCCGGAAGGGTTTTACGCGGTGTCGAACTTCTAGGTCCACCTAAATAGCGGCTGGTCGGTTGCGGACTCTCGGTCACAATTGTCACGCGGTTGGCGCAATTTCTTCCTCCTTCGTTCTGATTCGTCTCTTCTTCGTTTGATTCTTCTTCTTCTTCTTCCACCCGTTGCTGTTGTTGTTCGTTGATTTCCGATTTGATCCGTCGCAAATTGCTTCGCTTGCCCAGCAAGAGCATTCGACTCTTTTCTTCGTCGGTGAACGATTCGTCGATGTCGGCCACGGTGGGCAGACAACTTTGCGACGTTGTAGTCGAAGATCCGGCTGTCATCATCCGGCCGGAACTGATGACCCTTCGAAATGATTCGCTCAATTTTTTCCAACTTAAATTGGGTCGCATCGATGTTGGAGGCACGATGCTCTTGTGTTCCAATAAAAGGGCCGTCTGACTATCGGCGGAACGATCCGCTTCGTAATTGTAATTGTTGTTGTTGCGGTTGTTGACGACGTTAGCCGTCGTCATTTGTTGGCTATTATTCGCCAAAACGACGCTGATTGGACTCTTGTCACCGACGCACTTGTCCGGCGATGTGGAAGACGATTCCGGTGTGCCGGATAAATTGACTGGTTGGATATTCTTTTCGCACAAAACGTCGCGCAAATTTAAATTGGTGGACAACGGACCAGTCGATGAATCTGTTGGACTGTTGCTCGTTCCTCGAATGTAAATTCGACTGACGTGCAATCGGGCCGGTGTGGCCGCGTCTAAATCAGTTTCCAGGACTCTAGACGGACCGCCAACTGGTTCGGCCAATAAAGCTCTTTCAGTGGCTTCCGGATCGGATAGTGGTGATCGTTTGCCGGCGCTGCTGGCAGACGACGCGTTACCGGACGCTGCTGGAACTGGAGAATTGGTGCTAGAAGCAGCTGATCCTTCGCTGGCCGAGTCACCAGAGTATCCGGAGAAACCCGAATCTTGACTCCTCTGTCCGGGTGATCTCCTTTGCGGGAGGAAACGCTCAACGTGAGCGGCGATGACACCGGCGGCAGCCGCCAAATCTTCATCTTCGGCCACGTCCATTTGATCACCTCCAGCTGGGACTAAATGATGATGCAAATTCAAAGCCACTGGAGATGACACTAATACAACAAATGAAATTTTTGAAAAATTTTAGTTTCGATGGAATTTGGCACAACTTTTAAAAAAAGAAATAAATAAAAAACACTGTTTCTAAAAAGAATGAGGATTACAATAGTTCGATTGACTGGTGTACCCCGCCCCCATTTGCCGTATATATCCTCCCACCTCGCTGGGGCTGGGCTCGCCTATTGTCATTGTTACATGTTGTATACATTTGTGTTGCTTTTCTTAACGCATTGCTGGACATGTAGATGTTTTTAGAAATTGGGGAATTGTTGCTATTTTTCCTTTTTCTTTTTATTTGATTTTACTTTTTTTTTTTTTTTTTTTTTTTTGCTACATTTAGCCCATACAACGGAGGCGAGGAGGGAGAAGGACAATTTTATTATAAAGAAGACAACACACAAAAAAATTGGGCGGAATCATATGTTCGCATATCATTGGGGTGGAATCTCTGTTCTGGGTGACATTCCAGCTGACATTCCGCACACAATACCGACGAGATCCGAGTTCAATATGTGTCCCAACCTTATCAAATAGACGTGACACTGCTATAAATAAACGCAACATTTCGATATTGAAATAGAATGAGAAAGAGAAATGTTGTGTGTAACATTACGAAAAATGTAGTCACTCAAGGACGAGAGCCAAAAGAATTTTTTAAATGGACAGAAGGTCTCGACGATTCAATACATTAAGAAACGGCCAGTGGATCAAATGAACTCGCCCACCTCCCACCCAACCAACCAGCCAACCAAAAAAAGTGAAAATATTTTAATTTTTCTTTTATTTTACTTTCTCGATTCAATTTATTATATACACTTTTGCGCAACAACCATTATATTATGTGCACACACGGGATTTGAGCGCAAAATGTCCTAACACGCACGTACGTACCACCACCACAAACGAAATAGTATAAAAAGACATAAAAAGACAGTACAAAAAAGAAAATGATGATGATTTGATTTTTATATTACCTGGAGTATGATGAGCCTCGTAAAAGACGCGACTGATGCGTCGACGAATGCCCGGCCCAACGGCTTGAGGCGTTTGTTGTTGGCCGTCAGCAACGGCGACTGGAGACGAAGCGGACGACAATTCTCTCCATCTTTCCGGCGATAATATATAAGCTGCCATTTTTTTTTTGTTTTTAATTAATTGAATTTAAATTCAACAAAAAATTGTAATTTTTTCTTGCGAAATTCGGCTGCACAATAAGTCCGTTAATTAAGGACAACGAATGCGATACACCTGGAATATAGAGACAAAAAGAAAAAAGAAAAAAAAAAAACGTTATATTAGTTACACTGTAGTGTGTGTGGCGCAAAAATAAGGAAAAAGGGGTTGAACCCCCCGCTGGAGGTAGGAGGTTTCGTTTCGGTGGAAAATATATATATAATGAAACACACACACACCGTTAAAGGGGGGAAACGTACTGTATACACATATCTCGACTTACACACAAAAAAGAAACGCAATCAATGTGTTAATATGACGATTAGTTACGCCACGACCGCCGAAGAAAAATATCGTGGCCGTGAGGGTAGAGACTTCTAGCTGTGCGTAAATTCATTCGATGGCAAAAATGTAGAAAAAGGAAAAGGAAAAAAAAAAGTTCAAAGTTTTTTGTTTTTTTTTTCAGACGTGGCGCGCGCGTTTTCAAAGGCCACGGGGTGAAAACAAGACTCGTAATAGACGAATCGAAATAGGAAAGAGAGAGACTCTCTCTCTCTCTTTCTGTCGGTCGTAAATCCATCAGTTTGTAGCTGCGAAACTTAACTAGTAAACCAACTCGACGTTGTATTGTATATAAATAATATATACTATATACTATACTATACTGTGTATAGAATGGGAAAGAAAGAAACGAAAGAGAAAGGACACATATCGTCAGAAGAAGAAGAAGAAGAAGAAGAAGAAAAATATCGCTAGTATACTATATAATAATATGAAATGAGAAACCACCACCGGCGCACCATTGGATGGCTATGATGCTGGTCGTAAATCGGCGTATGAAATGGCGGAACCAATGGCTTGATGGCGGATTCATCGCTATTGTTGGGTTAGAGAGAGAAGGACACAGCACACCACCGCGCTATAGTCGTCCCGCCGGCTCATTTTCTATAATACACACAACGCAACACACATAGCACAAATCTTCTTCTTCTTCTTTTACTTCAAATTTTTATATTATTCCAAAACGATTTTTATTATTGGCAAAACACGAATCGAAAGATCGCCGCGACACGCTCACTGTGTAGACAATTCACCACTGCCCACTGACCATTCTTCTACAGTCTCTAATCTATAGCCATGCGCAATAGTTTGTCTAATTTGCCGGGTTTTTTTTTCGAATGTAATAACAATGACTAAAAAACGGAATTGTATTTAAAATAAAGATGCCCTAAACAATAACTCAAACACACACTATTACGTGTGTAAATAGGGAAACGTTTCACAGAGACGAGGTACGCGCTCGAGTTGTTTCCTCTATGAAGGCGACCAACAGACTGGAACAGAGTGAGCCCCAGCACGTTATAGCAGTCAGTCCCTGTCAGACCTATACACAGTGCGGCCCAGCCCCCAAAAACCCAGTATATACCAACGATTGGGTTTTTGTGTATGTTTTGGGGCTCCCCCTCTCTGCTGTCCGTCGAACTCGAAAAGAAGAAACTAGAACCGCATAGGAGCAGAGGAGCTATAGCTAGAAGCCACCATATTGCGACTGTATAAATTTGGAGCAGGCCAATGTGTGTGTGTGTGTGTGTGTATAACCTAGAGAACTCGATCAACTGTGAATGATGTCTAAACACAGCGCCAGACTTGACAGCACGGGGCTAACACACAGAGCAACACAAACACAATCGAATCATGGTCTCTACCATATAGCCTCCCACACCATATCACCACTATATAGTACACACGTAGGAAAGTCTACTTTATTATTATTATTATACGTCCACTGATATTTTCATCACATTTTAGGCCAACAGTGGAACAATGATGTGTATTACATTGCCCGCTCTAGCCGCATCTTGAATTTGAAAAAAACAAAATGGAAAGAAAATTCTGTAGTAATTTTTTAAAGATTTCCTCCTCTTTTTTGCGGGATACAAAGTGGGGAAACCAAACAACAAAAAGAGAGAGAGAGAGACTCTTGAGCGGTTGTTATTGTAGCCGTTACTACCGTCTATAAGGAAACAATATTTGAAAAAAATAGTTCTTCAAAGAGTCTATACCATTTTTTAAACTAAATACGACCAGCCATATCCATCATAACGGTTATAACTCTTTTTTTTTTTTTTTTTTTTTCTGAAAGAGGTTCAAGAAATCCTTCATTGTATTATCGTGTGTGTGTTTTTCTTCAAAAATGATCAAAAGTTCATTTTTGGTTTTTGTTTTTTTTTTTTTCTTGGGTGTGGTGAAAGAAAAAGAAGAAGAAAAAGTACGTGATGACAGGCAAGGTGGAAAACAAATGAGCCTCGTTTTTTTCTTTCATTCTTCTTTCCAATGTTATAGACTGCTATGAACAGGTAGGTGGGTACTTTCTATCGTCGGTCGTTTGTTTAGATTTGAAGCGACGACGACGCCACTTTCTGGTGATTTGTTTTTGTTTTGTTATTTCCAACAACGTCAAAAATTTAGAAGAAAAACAGAAGAACTTTTCGGGATTGGAATGACCTCCGACCGCTAACAAACAGAAACGGTCGCGCTCTCCACACACACAAAAACACAAGCCGAGGGAACGTGACTCGTCGCTTTAATTTTGAAAAAAAAACAAACAAAAAAAACAAAAAACAAAAAGAAGAGGGCAATCTCTTTTGTTCTCTTGTCTCTCATCTATACCTCGTCCCGCTCCCTATAGATATACACATTATACACAACTCCCGTATACTTATTACTCTAACTACTACCACACTGCTACTTATATACAAACATTCTTTCAGATAAAGAAGAAGAAGAAGACCTTCACCATGCCCACATTTTTTAAATATTTTGAAAGAGTTCAAAGTTGGCGCTCTCCCACTCAGGTGGAAAACAATAGTCTTCTTCTTCTTCTTCTTCTTCAATATACACATAAAACAAATCGCGAGATGGAGTTTTTTTCGTTTTGAAATCGAAACAACAACGGCGGGATCACGAAGTTCAACGAGTTGTACAACAACAACAACAAAGTGTCTATGAGAGACAATCGGATACCACGAATGAATGTCTCGTTTATACACATACAGACAATAGCAACTGACCGAGAGCTTTCACCGAAAAAAAAATATGACACTGGAATCTGTGTGAAATAGCTGCTCATTATTATATATAGGATCTCTTCGCTTATATAACGGCATTGATCGTCTCTGCGCGCTCAAAGAATTGATTGCTGTAAATCAACATTTTTTGGAAGAGGAGGGGGGGGGGGGGAGTGATGACGTTAAAAAAAAAACAACAACAAAAAAAGAGAAATTCTTTGCGTGTTGGATTTTATAGAAAAGAAACGAAAGATGAAGAGAGAAATTCGAAAAAAAATAAATAAATAAATTTTTTGAAAAAATATAAATTGCGATGTTCATCACGTCGGGGGCGGTGCTATAGGTCAGGTCACGCTGATGATGACAGGGTCCTCTCCATCAGATTCTTGAGTGTCTAACCTGCGTCATCGCATTAAAAAGAATGGAGTTGCTGTGCGCGCCGCGCCGAGTCGAAGTAATTACCCAACTTTGATTCGTGACGACAACAAAATAACGAACGGGAAATCACAACAAAAGAGGCACAGCAACGGTTTCGCTATTGCGCGTTATTTTTCCCTTTTTTTTCAAATAAATTAGAGCTCACATCCCCTATAGTGAGCTGGTCTTGTTTTTGTTTCAAAATACGAAATGACTATATGATTTTAAAATTTCAAATAAATGATATATAGTGCAACTCTATGTTTATAACACAGGACCTTGAGAGACTCTCTTTCAAAACTTTGGCTTCTTATATTTTTTGTTTAAAGAAAGATTAATATCGTGCCACGTCCTTGGAATAAGAGAGAGAAAGAGACAGAGAGTCGATTGAAATTCCGATCGAATCGCAGAGGGTTCTTCTATAACCAGCCCGTGAACCGTTGGCAGCCAGCAGTATAGAAAAAAAAAAAGTTGATGTTGAGATTGCCATCTTGTTTGTGTGGTTTCACTCTTCATCTATGTGTACCAGCAGCAGTAGAGAGAGAGAGAGATCTGTCTATGATTGATTTATAAACCGACTCGTCGTCATCGCTCGTAAAAGCGGATGTTGTAAAAAAAAAAAAAAATATAGTAGAAGAAGAAGAAGAATAAAATGTTCAACTCGTCGCTTGGATTTGATATCTTGATATCTGTATGGTAACTGAAGACGTCATTCTCCGCCCGTCATTTGAACAACAAGAAAAGAAGTTTGAAAAAAAAAGAGAATCCTGTTTTTGATTTTTTGTTGCTGGCCTGTCTGTCTGTCTGTTCACTAACATTTTTTGTTTTCTTTCAATTCCTTTTGACCTTCTGTCTGTGTCTTGTTGCTCAATATAATCCCGAATGATAAATTGAATTCAATTCAGACCCTTTTTTTTTCATAGGCCTATAGAAGAAGCGAAATGTGTTCAGCCTTCCATTTCATTCAATTCGCTTCCGCTTTTTTTTTCTTCCAACCCCGAAAAGACTCGTCTGACAAACTATACAACAACATCAAAAAAAAAAGAACTTGAGCAACATCGTAGACACAGCAACAAAACAAAAAAAATGTATATGTACACGCACACGAGTTGTATTCCCTTCTATAAAAATGTGTGTAAGGGTCTATACTATAATATGTAAACTTGAATTTCAATCGTCGCGTAATGGTTTGAAGCACATCAGCAGTTGGGGGAGGTTCCGTACCCTAGGTTACAGGTCTATAGGCCTTCCATCTCCTATGTCGTCCTCGCATGATAGATTGTTCCAAAAAAGCGGATGGAGAGTGAAGGGAGAGAGAAGTAAAGAAAGAAAAAAAAAAACCCTTTTCATGTGATAAATAGTGTGTACAAATTTTGAGAGATCAAAAGAGAATAAGAGAGAGAATAAGAGAGAGAGAGGAAACTTATTCCAACTTTGGTGCAGGAGAGAGAAAAGATTCAAACTGGCGAAAGGAATTTGATGATCCTTTCGGTAAATAACATTTTGACGATGAAAATCATCCGGTAGCTCTTTTCCTCTAGACGCGGCACATGTACGGCTACTAGTAAGCGCAATAACAAACGGGGTGGAATGATGATCGCTACGCATCAGCCATCGCTAGAAATCCGCACACGGACAGCAGCACAACACACCGTGACGATTTATAATATTTTTCCCCAAAAATATTTCGTGTGTTGTCAACCGTTTTTCAATTCTTCTCCTCCCCCCCCCCCTTTTTAGATTTAACCGGACATTGCCTTGAAAACTGTGGCGTGACGTGAAAAAAAAAAAAAAAAAGCCGCAGCAGCTTTTATACACAACAGTAAATCGTATGGTACACAATGATCCGCCTGACGTCCGTTTCCTCCCCCTCCTATATAGACACTTTGGATTAATTCTACATGACCGATAAGTTCATTAGTTGGGACACTTTTTTTATTTATTTATTTATTTATTTAGGTACTATGCGGTTCGTATAACTGTCGATCAAAATTTCTTTTTTTCCCCTCCATCAAATCCGATCGATATTCTTTTTCCACGATTTTCCCGCGAATGTTTGCCAACCGGAAGTGTTAGCCGGACTAAATCCCGTTGCCTCATATATGGTTCTACTGCACCACTACTGGTACCCAACTCTTTCCAACATTTCGAAATAAGGACCCTTCCCAAAAAAAGGGGGTGGGGGATAATAGACTTTGAGTGTGGGGGAGGTTCTTCCTTATATAATCCTTTTGCTTTATAAAGTGCGCCTATCGGGTGTTCGACTATAGGGCACTTGGATGATGTATGTAAACCCAGGTATATCTCCAGTAAATATACATAACAATCAGTATAGATAGGGGGAGAGAACTAAATAAAAAATAAAAAAAATAAGGGAATAGAAAGGCTTTTTATTTCCTCTTTCTATTTCCTAAGCCTTTTTCATCTTCTTCTCTACGTACGTATATCCTTTTAGATTTTTCCATTTAGCGTTTGTGTGTGTACTATATAGACGTATAGAGAATAGATTGTGCGAGTGCAGCACTAAGCCTTTGCCCATGTACACACATAGAGACGGCGGCCTTCTTCTTTTATGTCTATAAGGTATACGTACGGTACACACACCAATTCTTATTTTCCAGGCTGATGATGGGCGGACTGATTAAGCCCAGCTGGAAGGTTTTATCTTTTTTTTTTTTTTATTGTGCGATGTATGTAACGCTCGCGCTCAATCTACTTGGTGGTTGTGTGACCACTGTGACCCGTTTGGCTGAAGTAAAATAGAATGGAAAACTTGTAGCGCCACTTGTTATTATGATGACATTTTAGCCCTAAAAGTGTTTGTATTGTTTTTTTGGTTTTGTTTCTTTCCCTCTGTGGGTCAGTTGGCTAAACCGCACAGTGGTCAACACTCTACGTTATCGGTCACTGGGTTATACACAGACATGAACATTTTCGATTCACTGGCCTGGAAAATCTCAAATCAAAGGTAAAATAAATCGACGAAAGAAGAAACGAAGGGTTTTTTTTTCTCTTCTTTAGATTCTTATATACATATCGTCGCCTGTTGCTATTATATGGAAATGTTTTCGGGGTCGATGGGTGTTGAGTGAGAGCAGCAGCCAAGAGAAACAAGATGAATAAGATTCAAACAACCAAGAGAGAGAAACATGAGGGCAAACAAAACTAAGACGAGAGTTATTCCTCTCTCTACAGGTATCGGGTTATATGGACGGGAACCCCGCAGTCAAATATAGAGACATCAGGTTCTCTCTCTCTTTATTTTCTTTGTGCCTTTTACATCAAAATAAAAGGGGAACTTTTACTTCTTCTTATCCCTCCTTCTCACCTTCGAAAATTCAACAAGAAAAAAAAAATAAAATAATACAACGACAAGTGTGCTGTGGGCATGAAAAATGTGTCTCGGCATTCCTCTGAGCAACCAAAAACAAAATCATCATTTTCGCTTGATTGTTTTCTTGCGCATTTTGTTCAATGGCGTGTGAAAGGGACTCGGAAATAAATAAAAATAAAAAACAAAAACAAAAAACAAGTTGTTTCTGAATATTTGCGAACATTTTCGATGGGGGAGGTTTTCTTTTATACCCCATAAGAATTTGCTGTGTGGTGGTCCACGACTGCAATAGAACAATAATGATCACCTTTCAATGTCTATAACGGGCTTAAATACTTTTGATATTTTCACAACAATATAATACATCTAAGCGATGCTGGGATAGAAAAAGGAGAGGAATCTAACGTTCTTCAGGGGCGTTATAGCACACACACACAGAGAGAGTTAATAACAACAACAACAACAACAACAAGAAAAATAGTAAATACCGAAAGGGGATCGTCACGCTTAAAGTGCGGGTAATGACGGGTTGTTGTGCGGGACCCGGGCGGTTTGATGCTAGTCGTGAAAATCGACACGCTTCTATAGAAGGGAACTGAGATGCTATTAGACAAAAAGAAAATATCGACATTCTCTCTGTGTGTGTGTGTGTGTGTGTCCGAAGTAGGCTAATAGATGCCGCTATATGAGAAAATTCTCCCGGCATCATCAAAATATCTCACGCGTTCAAAAACACAAAAATATAGTCAGAACATAGACACTTTTATAGATTAGCATATTATGACTAAGTAGCTCGTGCTGGCCTATTACAAAAGGCTCAGCGTCATCATCGACAGCGCCAACGCGTTCGTGAAAATCGACATTGATTGGGCCGCCGGCGACCGGTTCTTTTTTTGGAATTTGATTTTCTTTCCACTCGCTATCAATCGATCTATCAAAATGTATTTGATTTTTTCTTTTCAATTGTGTTGAGTGCTGCTGAACTCGGCGTGTCGATATATTGAATTGAGCGCCCGTCGACATTTCTGTTGACTTGCTGGAATTCATTTTTTTTTTTTTTTCTATTTTAGACATTGATCGAATGGTCAGCCGCACATCATCAAAGGCCGTTCTAACTCACGTTTTATCGTTGCGCCAGTCAATCACACATCGTCATACAGTTCTCACATTTTGCATCAAGTCCAAGTGATTGTGTCCAACGACCCTAATTCTGTTGAGCTCTCTGCGCTATTCTGACGGGCTATTGCGGCGGCGGACTTTGGATAAACACCTTCAGGCTCTTTTTTCTATTAAATTAGAGATTCATTTAAACTTTCTTCATCTCATCTTCTAATAGCTACATTGTGTGTATCGCTTATTTCTCTTTTGACTATACGACGAGTGAAAAACGTGTCTATCCGGTACTAATACCGTCTGTGAAACTGGAGACGGATAGAGATATGTATCGTTATTCTATTATTTAAAATAGATAAGAAGATATCCGACGATTCTATTCCCACCCATCAACAATTTATCTAAAATCTAAAAGAAGATCCTTTCTTCTCATCTCCTTTGTATACGTCGCGGGTAGTATATCGATACAATTAAATATATACCCCCCCAAAAAAATAAATTTTCATTTCTCTTTTTAGATAAAATAAAGCGCAGACCGGTTTGATGGCAATCAAACTCGTTTCTTCTATTATTAAACTGGCCTCTATATTGTGTAGCTCCTGATGGATGGATCGAAAGGAGAATAATGAAAATCGAAAATCGGTGTTTAAAGAAGGAACAGATTATAGAATTTCGAAGAAGATAATTTTTTAAAAAATAAAAAAGGTGTTGGCACACGACAAAACAAAATGTATAACGCAAAGAATTTATGACTTTCCAAAATGTCCGGCTTTTAGGTGGATCCAATATACACAAGGACAAAACTTTTTTTTTTTAGAGTTGCCTATTATAGTCTTGCTGTGCGCATGTGACGTGTGTGTGTGTCTATGAATAAGAAAAGAGTCTTTTCTTCCAAAAAAAAATGTCTTTTATATTTTCATACTGGACACACGCAAAGTCCCTTTTAGTTGTGCGTTTTCGAACGACAATTTTTTTTTGTAAAATTTTTTTTCTTTTGCGAGAAGGGGTGGGCGTTTGAATCGATAGAAAGGGGCGCGGGTGGTCCTCAACATCAAATTTCTTTTCTTTTTTTCTTTTTTTGCGCATGACGAAACGACAGATTTTTATGACAGATAATATTTTTTCAGACATTTTTTTTTTTTTTTTTTTTTACGAGTGAACGTTTTATTATTTTTTTTTTTGGGGTTAGTTTTCTCGTCACTTTCGACCGCAAAATTAAAAAAAAAAAAAAAAAAATTGTTTTTCTCGATGATTGCCAGCTGATATGTTTCCACTCTCTAACAACACACCCCTTTTTAATATGTCCCACACAATAGTTGATATAAGCGTCATCATCGCCGAATTTGGAAATATCAGGTAGAGAAAACCGTAGAGATAATTAATCGAGAAAATATCTATATAAATAAATATATATTTTTTTCAAATATGGGGTGTTTAATACGTGTTAGAGGTCGATTAATATTATAGGAATATGCAAATACGAAATTTTTGTGTCGGGAGATGAAAATCAACCACGGGGACCACCGTGCGGTTCACGCAATCACGCCAACACCCATTCTTCTATAATATGTCCAGTTATAGAGGTGATACTGATCCCCACATGGGGAGTTTGTTTTTATTTTTCTCTCTTTTCATCAACTTCAATGACGAACAGCAGAGAGTCCTCGAGACAAATCGCTAATGTAAAATTGTAAATACAAAAAATGGACCAACAACATATCGACACGATTCGATTGAAAGTTTCGATTAAAAGTCAACTATATTTTCCAGCTGCTCTAAGCAGTAGCCAGATTTGATGGGGATAGCTACTGATGGGCATTGGAGGTCATTTAAAAAAACAAAACAAAAAAAAACAGACTGTTCATTTCTCGACTGGAATAGGAAGTGAATTTATTCGATCCGACTTGTTGTGTCTATCCAATCCAGTAAATTTCCTTCTTCCTCTCAACACTCGGCTCAACCCTCGACCGATACAGAAATTCTTCAGTTATATCCCAAGTTTCTCTCTTCTTCCGCTTTATTATTAGACGAATTTCACTCTCTTTTCATTTCCATTCCTCTTCTTCTTCGTCTACCATTCGATGGACAAAAATAAAAAGTTAACCTTTGCACACACGTCTAGCTGAGCTCTATACACAACTGTTAGTTATATATAGAGACTTTCCCTCTCTCTCTCTCTCGCCTTATCATATGGAGAGGGTGGTATATATATAGAGGGGGAGACTCTCTACTCTTGTGCGTGTGATGGAGCTGCCTGCCCAACTGTATAGATGCGCCGCAGAATATAAGAGGAGCAGCAGATGGACGGAAAAAGTAGAGAGAGAAAGGAGAGGAGTATGAGCGTGCGATTCGCAGCCGTGTCCAATCACACAGAAGAACACATAAGAGTATATGAAAAAAATGGAGGAGAGAGGGAGGACGACGAATAAAGTAGGGGGAGAACTACAGTGAGTAAAAAGTTAGAAATAAAAAAATGATTACATATCAGCTTGGGCAATAGGGTAGAAATGTCTATAAAAGTACGCACTAGAAGTCTTCCTACAAGTTGTGTACATAATACAGCGTCTTGTTTTTTGGCATCATTTTTAATGAGCCTATTTTATCTTTGGCGGTGAGACTCGAAGTCAAATCAGATTCTAAATTCCAAGGGTCAATAATCATCGAATATCGAATGTCTCATATATGTGTGATGGTCGTTGTCTCTGTGTATAAACAAGCACAAACTCGATATGCCAACGATCCTGTATAGTCTACGCTCCTGCCTACATTTATATATTAGAAATGACATTGCTGGCTTTAGATATATCAGACTATAGGATCTGTAAAGTATAAACGAACCGAACATCAACGAGACGCGGCCTATTGCGTCCATCATCTTTTTCCTTTTTTTTTTTACTTTATATTTTATCTCTCTCCGCTCGTCGTCGTCTTCTTCTTCTTCTTCTTCTATTTTGTGTGCGTTGAATAGAGAGAAAGAGAGTTAAGAATCACAAGAGAACGTTTGATGGCGCTCCTTGTCTAAACAGCATCGCGGCGAAATCCCCTTTTTTTATATATTTATATTATTAGTACATGTATAAACTAAAGGATAAATTCCCTTTTGAATTATTATTCATCGTGTCCTAGTTAAGATAGATCCTCATCCATTGATAGCTGGAAATCTTCTCTTCATTCGCCCCTTTAGATATTCCCTTATTCCTATTGAAACACGACGACGAGGAACTATATGGGCTTATAAAAAAACAAAAAAACATCGCTCAGGCCTTTTTTTTTTTTAAAATAAATGCACAGACGGGCCGGGGTTGGCTCTATCTGTCTGGCCCGGTTTTGACACTTTCTCACACAAGCTCTTTTTGAGTTTCAAAGAGATAGAAGCCGCTCGTATATAAAATGACTGCACGGCAGCAACCCTTTCATATATCTATCTTTCCTCCTGTGAAATGTATTTACAAATTATGAAAAATTTCAACGCATATCTCATCTCTCGATTGATGATGGAACGACGTCCAAGTCCAACTCTCTCTTCTTCAGTCTTCTTCTTTTCGTGTTGTTCCATCATTCTCAATTGCCGTCTTGTAATCGTATATAAATTCAGGTCGTCATTCGTGGGATTATTTCCAGAATTCCAGACTTCGTCTAGTATTATGGCGTCTACCCAAAAAGCAAAAACACCTAGCCAGCGCATTTCAACCCTCCAGGTGTATAAATAATATCGCCAAAAAAAGAAAGACAAAAAACAAAAAAACCCCAAAAAAATTGCCTCATTCGTTAGCGAAAATGACAGCTCTCTTTGCGTTTTCAAGGTTTTTCTTGCGCCCCGCAATCTACAAAGTATCTTCATCAATATTTATATTTTGAATAAGTAATATATCGAGATCGAATGTAATAATATTATTATGATTACGAATATATAAACTGACTCACGACAGCAGAAGAAAAACAAATGAGCCACGCAAACTAAATCATATTCTCTTATATAGATTCCTGTGTGTATACGTATATTCTCACCTGTTTGGTGCCTCGGTTCATTAAGAGAAAAAAACAAAACAAAATTTGAATTTCATTTTATTTTTTGTTCTTTTTTTTTTTTTTTTGATTATGAAAACATTTTGAAATTCATTTTTCATCTCTATTCTCATAGCAAATCTCATTAATATGCATAATGAGACGGAGCGCGATGTTATATATTCTATATATATTTTTTTTTTTTTTAAATTCTTTTCTTCTCGTTTTGGCTGGCGTGTTGTTAGGGAGGGGCCGTTACGCAAGCCCATCATCTTTTTCGCTGATACACACAGAGTCGAGTTTAGCATTTCCTGATTGTTATATTTGTTTTTATTCCATTACTTTCGCTTCGCTTGTTATCGATAAAATTCAAATTTAATTTAATTTTTTTTTTTTAATCTATACAAAAACTTATTTTTTCATTAAAAAAACTTTTCGAAAAGGAGGGAGAGAAGAGTTTGGGTTACCTGAGACGTAACAAACTTGGAAGGAAGGAGCAGCTGCTTTTGAGCGCTCGTCTCAATGAATTTCGAGACATTTGAATAGACGAAAAAAAAAAAAAATAAATTCAAATTTTTCTAACCAGGTGAAAAAAAGTGTTGAGACATAATAAAAGATGCCACAACTACTGGACATCGTATTACAACAAATAAAACGGGTTGGTTTGTCTTTTATTCACCTGGTTTTTTTGTTTAGAGATTTCAGTCTCAAGTGAGTGTGTCTCGTTTTTAATGTTGTTCTTGTTTGTTGTTCATCCTCTTATCTGCTCAAAACAGTTTGAATGGACAATACACACACAACAAAACAGAGATGTGCCCAGGATCAAAAAGTTTTTCAATGGACAAGAAAATTTTGATTCTTTTTTCTTTCGAAAAATATAAAAACGGAGAAACACAAAAGAAATTTTTTTTTTTTTTCAAAACGGACCCGGCGCGCGACCAAAAGATACTAGGAGACCTTAAAGACACGCGATTCTTCTTCTTCTTCTTTTTCCCTCTTATTTGCTGAAATAAATATTTCAAATAAAAATAAAAGAAGAAGAAGAAGAAGAAGAAGAGAATCTTTAAGGTCGAGACGACGAAAAGGGGACCGGCTTTGATGGATGAGCTACTACAAAAGATCAACTTTTCATCTTCTTTCTTTCATTCCCATATGTGTTATACATTAGGCAAGAAAAAGAAGGCAAAGATATGTTGTACTACACAGTTAGGTACATTCTGATGGATAATAGACGAGTCAGCGCCGACCTTCCGTCCCCTCCTTCATATCAACAATTCGTTGCTTTTTGGCCCATCATTACAGCAGCGCGGATATATTGTAACAGAGCGCCGCACGACCGACCAACATTGAAAAGAATCTGCCAAATGGGACGGAAAAAATAACCCAAAGAAGATGATGATGGAAGGTGCACACATCGACAGAAGGTCAGTTTACCTTTACCCGACTTTCTTTCCGTTTGACTTGCTGATTTGATTGTATATCTATAAATAAGGAATTTCAGACATAATAATATGATGAACTTTAAAAAAAATTGTGGGGAAAACGCGCAGACAAAAAAAAAAGCTCCGAAAAAGAAGAAGAAGAAATTTTCTAAATTTTTTTTTTTTCCCTTGGCGTCCTCGTTAGCTAACAACGTGATGACTTTTTGTGATATGAACGAGAGAGAACGAGGGAATTGTTTAGTCGACCGACTGTAGGGTGATGATATGTGGACTGGTTTTGTTCTTCAAATTATTATTTAATTTTTGTGTGTTTGTTGTTGTTGTTGTTATACTTTTGATTCGTTCCACCTTTTTTTTCTAGCTCTCTCACACACATGCACGAATGAATAATCTAAATTGAAAGTCACGTCCGTACCTTTTTGGATGGCTGTCTGCTCGGATTCTTCTTGGCGTCCGTTGAAATGGAGTGACGAAACACAAAAACAACTTTGTTCCTTTTGTTTTTTTCTCCTTCGATATGCCGTGAAAATATCTTTAAACTGGTCCTGTCAATTAACACACGGCCCAGTGCAGTTTCATGAAAGAAATCAAACGAAACTTGATTAACGAAACGACACCGTGGGCTGTGCTCCGATCGCGTATCTTCACACAAAGTCAAATGTTTATTCGTTTGGTGGGAAAGTCGATAGATGAATCAACTCAAAATTCCAAATTTTTTTTTTTAAACGATCAATCAAACTGTTTTCTCTTTTTTTTGTGTGTTTTTTGTTATTAGATAAAAATTTGTCAACGTATAATTTTTTTTTTTTGATTTCCTTTTTTGAAATCAAATCCAAACGGTCGATTCAAATCAGTTGGCACAGGAATAAGGAACCAGGTGGGAGAATCTATATAGAGAGAGGGGGGGGGAGAGAATACGACAATACACAGCAACACACACACCCACGAATTGTTAAGTTGAAAAAAAAACGCGCACAGAGCACCACTACAGCAGCACACAACTTTAAAAAAAAAAATATGATGGGGAGAGGGGAGCCCTAACGAAGAGTGAGCCGAATGAATCGGCCGGCCTATTGAAACGCACCACACATGACGTGCGACTCGGACGCTGTCTGCGGAGCAACTGGCGCTCTGTACCAAGTTGGGACTCACTTTTTCTCTTTTTCTCTCTCCTCCTCTTTCTGGAAAGGGAAAGGTCCCTGGTCCCCCCTCCTCCCTCTTTGATTCTTCCTCTCTCTCTCCTTCCATTCTGCACACACACACTGCAACACCTGGTGGGGTAGGAGAGGGGGGAAAGATGCGGACCTTTGGAGCTCCTTCTCTTTTTTTCGAGTTTGGGGCTTCTGCTGTTTTTTCCCGACGATACAACATAGATCTATTCTCTCCGTTCATATACGTATATCCTGATACGGATAGACGAGAGAGTCCTATGTCTAGTAGAGATCGATGACAACATTTCATCGTGGGCTCTTTCTTTTCTTTCTGTGTTTTTTTATCTTTTTCTGAGCTCTGCACGGAATATATAGAAAATCTACAGAGAACTTTATAAGGTGTCCCCCGGAATATTTTTTGGGGATTTTTTTTTTTTTTTTTTTTCGTGGAAACGTTCGTTTTTTTTTTTTTCTCTCGTTCTTTTATGGTCACTCTGATGGGTTTGTGCATAAGATAATGGTGGACATTACAAAAGAAGAGAGACTATATGGCGGATTTCGCCAGTTCACAAGTACAAGAGAATGAATATTATCAGGTACGTGTATATAATCAAAAGGGTTTGATGATTGTTGGATGACTACGTCGAAATCAAAGTCACCATATCAATGATGGAACTTTTGGTACGTTGAAAGTTGCGCATCGGCAGCAGCGATAGGCTGATTTGCATAATAGACGGTGTGGTATTATAATCATAACATTTGAAAAAGGTAAAAAAAATGGGCAAAATAATTCTCCCGCCGACGTGTTGTCTGTTGAGCTGTGTGTGTGTCACGTTATTAGAGAGAGAATGTCTGTTATGTGCTGTGTAGTATTTTACCTGGAGGATGGAAAAAGGGGCACACGCGGGCCACACTCTACGTCATAATAATATAAAAAAAGGCAGACGGGGCCAAGATGAATGGCGTAATTGCTCATTGAAGCAAAGAAATAGGACACACGAAGAAGAAGAATAAATCGGACAAAAACATTTTTCATGATGAAAATGTGTTTTTTTATTATTTTTTTTTTTCAACAACAAAAGGAAAGAAAAAAAAACAGGCAAATGAACAAACCCCCCCCCCCAACAAAAAACCGGACGGACAGGAGAGGCCGGTTGAAGGTCTAAAAACACGGAAGGGTTATTATCCCAAAAAGAAAAGCAACTGGACGCATTTGATTAGCATATCTTGGCCGCGAATATTTAGAAGATAAGAAAAAGGAGCAAAAAGGAGACCCAAATATCAACAACATTCTATGCGCGTGTGTACACACATGCGCAACTTTATCGTCTACATACAACACGATTCCTAAAAACAAAACAAAACAAAACAAAAAATATTGAAAGAAACAAGAGGGGAAATTTGTATTTTTTGCGCAAGAAACAACTGGATGGCCATAAATATCAGCAGACTCGCCTTGTTGGGTCCACTTCTTCTTCCTTACCTCTGTTCTTTCTATTGTAGACGCCACAACGTATTGCTGATGGCCATTGAGGGGGAAAAGGAGAAATCGAACGGGACAGCTGCCCAATTGTCTTTTTCGTGATGGGGGGGGGGGGGGGGGGAAAGAACAATAGAGAAAAGACAAGCCAAAATTAGCGGAACTTGATATTATATAATATAAGAAAAGAAGCTCAAAACGCGGAAGGAAGTTATATACATATAATATTCAAATGATTGCGCGGTCCGATAGATTCGATCCGGGTGGCCACCGACGACGACGTTCATGTCAAATCATCTTCTTTATTCAGAGCGGACTCAACGTTCATGCATATCTCCCTCTTTATTATATTGAATACAAGAATAGACAGATTTCTCTCCAATAGCCAATGGAGTACATTAGATATAGTAGGTATATGGATTGATGTGTACGAGGGGCCCGTCATCATAAAAGGAAAACGCGCAAAAGATTCCAAGATGATGAGCATTCAAGGTGAGTATCAAATTGATCCTTGAGAATGTGTACATCAACGACAGATAGAAAGTCTCAATGATGATGGGACGAATATATAAATATAAGAGAATGGCATTTCATATTCTTTAAAAAAGGGAGGACATTTTTGTCCCGACCTCTACATATATATTATAGGTAAAATATAAATTCAGTAGGCCGGAGTCCTTCCTTCTCTCTATTGATCGGGAGTAACTTGATCTCAACTCCCTTGATGTAGAAAGAAAGGAAGAAAAAAAATATATATATTTTATAGAAGAGCTGTGCTGCGGCCGCTTCTTCGACATAGTTAACCGTCACCCTGTTAGAACTTGGGCTATTGTATCTTATATACCGTCTTGTTATATTTCCATCTTGATGCTTCGGCTTCGTCATTCCTTCTGTGTACATGTATATTGTCACTTGAAGCGCTGTCTATAAAAGACCTGCAACCAATGATGTAACATGTTGTCCCCTCTCTCTTATATACAGTTGAAAAACGGTTCGTCTCTCTACCACCGCACTGCGTGGGAAATTAGTATCAATTCAAAGACTTAAATAGCTTAACAGGTTTCCTATTTTTTTTTTTCTACAGTACTTCTTCTTCTTTCACTGCTGTTAGTTACATATGTCTCCTGTTCACAGGCCCATGGGAAAATAAATTTTTTTTTTTTTTTTTTTTTTGCCAGGAATGTGTGTAATCTCGTGTAGTACACACACAGCTACTTGACTATATACACACGTCAAACGTTTTTTTCTCTTTATTCAACCGACGATGATGTGCGCAATGATGACCAAGGGATTTTTAGGGGGCCATTTTAAGGGAGAAAAAAAAGAGGACGATATCCTATGGGGTTTATTCCATTTGATCTACGTACTATTATATCTCGTCATGTGTGTAAAAAGAGACACTCGCAGAAAGAAAAAAGAAAAAGAGAGAGATCATCGCCAAACAAGTGTTGGTGTGTTTAAATACCACGAAAAAGGCCGTTTGACAAAACGTCGCATACCTCTCTGTATGATCTATTTTATTATATGTAGTGTGTAGGTTACCTTAGATCACACCTGATGGGGCCTTTTGCGGCCAGAAAAAGACGGTACGGAGAGATAGTATTAATACGCGGTGTGAACAACTGATGGATTAAGTCTTGTATAGATGAGATGATACGCGGAGAGCTGAAAAACGAGCTATATATCAGAGTTTTTATTTTATTTTCTATTTTTCTATTTTTCTATATTGACAAATGTAGAAATGCTGTTCGCGCAATTCCTTATAGAAATCAAAGAAACAGACACTGTGTCCTATAGATGCCATGGATTTATATATGGCCATCGAATTGTTGTTTTTTTTGGCTATTCCAAGGACGTTCTTGTGCGCTTATTTGTATCGTCGGACCCCACACACAACAGAAAATGTGTCCCCAAGTCTAAAAAACAACAACAACTGAAAAACACGGCCGATATGACGCGCCAGATATCTCTTCCGTGTTTCTATGTGTACACAATTACACATTCATCCCGCTAGTATTTATAATAGACGATGCATGGGAGAGATGATAATAATCGACATTGACCAATGGCTTTTGACCATTCAAAGAAGAGCTCAATAACAGCAGCAGCCATTTCTTATTTTTTTTTGTATTTATTTTTTGTACATTTGATGGCTTTTAAATTTGATGGTGATGGGAAATTCTTCGCCAACCTTATAGAACCAATTGATTATTAGATTCTTCTTATATATAAATTAACCAGAGAAAATCGATGAAAAAACGATTACCGGTGTAATAGTTAACACACACACAAAAAAACACAATAAAAAATAAAGTATTTTTTTTTTTTTTTTTTTTTTCAAATTCGTCTAATCTCCACCCCTCGACTCTTGTCGCTCCTCCCCGTCAATGCTCCTCCGTCAGTCAGTCGGTGTGTATTGTGTGTGTCACCCGAAAAAATCGTCGTTATTATTCCTATATAACCAAAAATGATATAAAGAAATTGGGAGGAGTCACTTTCTTCTGATGGATTGTCGTCGATTTTTGTGTTACCGCACAAACCGCATCGAGGATCGACCATCATTTTTTTTTTTGTCTTCTTTTCTTTCTCTGCTAGGAAACGCATTTGAGCGTGCATCATCCCTATATAGCTCCTCTTATAGTTGTTATATATTCTTCTTCAAATTTCTTTTATATTTAATTTTTTCCATTTTATGGGTGAAACATTTCGCCGATGCGGATCATCAAACCGCGTCCACAGTGGAAAAAAAAAAAAAAAAACGACGGTTACATATGGACGAGCTATCGGCAATCACCCAGTTACTTTTTGGAGATGAGAGACCGCGCCATTCGTCGCTATCCGTAGAAATATAAGAAAAATTGACTTTGACATAAGAGAGACCCTTTCCAAAAGAGGGGGAAACAATATAGAGTCGCTGTGTATTTTCAGGTGACGCAAAACATTCCTCAAAATCCCCCTGCCATCTACTGCTGTTGTTATTGTCCCTTTAATATTGGTTATATTTATTTCGTGATGAATCGCGACATTTTCCTGTCGTCGACTATCTCTCCCGAAGTATATATAGTTGATTTTATTTGATCGTTTTTTTTTCCCTTTATCAAAATGTAGATAATAACAGAGAAACCGTATACGGCAATAAACAATTATATTTTTAAAATCAATTCTTTTCACGAATATTGTTGCCTTGATGGATACGTCGTCTCTATCTGCTGAATATGTTTCATGCATTGGACGTTTAAATCCTCCCGACTTACTATATTACGATGAGGATAGCAAAAAAAAAGGAATACAATTTGGTAGCGCAATCAGTCAATCTATTACTTAGTCGGGGTATATTATAGGGTGACGAGAGTTGGGACATGTATCAACCAGGAAAGTAAATAATAAAAGAAAATAAAAGAAAAAACAACCCCCGATGATTATATAGATGCTGCACTGTACTGCGTACCCTCCTTTTTTCTCTCCGCCTCCCCGTCATTTTAAATCGCCAGACTTTCATTTGTATGTAGTACGCACTTTGACGAGCGACCGTATTTTTGTAATAAATGGCGAGATATATCGAACTGAGGGAAAACTTTCGTTTTTGTTGTCGATTGTTGGGATCCACCTCCTCCATGATTACCGACGAACGGAGATGTTCTAAAACGATAGCAAACACAACAGAGATTTCAATCATTTGTATATATTGTCACTCTGTGACGTGATGGGGATATATTTGAACCGGTAAAATCTTTTATTATATAGTCTGATGCTGATGCGTGTACTACGTATCCGTTGAATGTTTTGTAGATATACGCGGAGAGATTATACCATCGATAGAATAGACGTCACGTGTCCGACTTTTCTAGGTATAGTATCGGTCTACCCTATATCCATTTGATCATGCACTGCCGGACAGATCAGAAATAGAAAATCTGAAATTTCAATTTCAATTTCCTATTTTTTTTTTCCGCCCGCAAAAATCCAATAGAGCGTATCTAAGACAGCTTTATAGATGTTTCAACCGTTTTTTCTCATCATGTCTATATGTACTTTGATGCGCACCAGCACTTATTTGACAAACATTCCACACTATAGTACGCCATCCGTTAGAACGCGGGTCATCTGAAAAATTCAACAGATTGACACACTTTTTTTTTATAATGTCATCGAATAACTCTTCTCTCACGTCATATCAAACAGAGGACCCCGATAATATACTTGAGAACGACTAAACGGTTCAAAAAAGAAGAAAAAAAAAAAAAAAAACAGTTTTCCCCTCACGTTTTTTTGGTTTATATGCGCTGATGACATTTTTCAAACAGTTAAAGACTATACTTAAACCCTCTGGAGTGTACCCGTTCATAGTTTACTGTTTTTTTTTTTCTTTCTTATTCTCTTATATCAGCCCAAAACGTTAGATAGGAAATGAATAGTTGCGTCATAATGATGGAAGACGCGGTTATATATATATTTTCACATTTTGGATTGGCCTCATAAAACTCGGCAAAAGCCATCAAAAACTATAGTTGTATACAATAAAAAAACATTTCCTTTTTCTATCCCGTATTTTTATATCTTCTGTTGTTGTTGTTGTTGTTGTTGTGTGTCCCCTCTACCCTATTTACTCTGTACTGTCGGTTGAAGAGAGAGAGAGAGAAAAAAAAAAACTAAATGGCAAAACTCATTTGGACGCGGTTGACTGAATCACACACGTCAAATGGACTGTCCCCCTTCAACCTAGAAAGAGAGAAAAAAAATATATTTAGGAATTTCATATGTGAAAGACGAAATAAAAAAATGATCATTTTCTCTCTTATTACGTCAGGGGTTACATATACCAAATATCTAATGGAACGCCGCCGGTATATCCGTATATAAATCCCTTATAATATTTGATGTGTATTTATAGGGTTGTATACATACAATATATATCCTTTTTTCTGGATGTAAGTTTGTTTGTATTTGATTCCCGCAAAGATCCCCCACCACCACCAACCCCTCGTCCTGTATTCACATAAAAATATCTGATGAATGCGCACACACACAAAAAAATGAAACTGCGTAAAGATGACGCGGACAATTCTTATGTTATATAATATTCAGTTGGGGAAATGTCTGTTTTTCTTTCGGGTCAGAGGGGAGAAAAACAGCATCTTTCGTTTTTTCTTTTTTTTTTTTTTTCTTGACATCAACAAGTCACACGGTTTTATACAAATGTACACACAAGACTCTCCAGCTGAGACTATCGAGTGAAAGTGTTTGAAAAATAATACAAGAATTTCTTTCCTATTCATAAACGTGGTGGAGATGGGCAGGTGTTGGTGGACTTTATCGGTTAAACTTTTCTCGACTATATCTGCATTTCTCTACATATTATGTATTTATTCAATTGTGCAACTCCTTTGACAGTATATCCTCATGCGCTGCGGTATTTACGTCAAATTTTTATTATCTTCTCAATTTTTGAAAATGTTATTCAAGACGGGACTGGATTGCTATATACAGCATCGCTCGTACGGCAATCAAGAGATTTATTGTTTAGTTTTCACTTGTTATTCTCGCCTGGATGGGCCCTCGCACATCAGCAACGAATTTCCCCGTTTTAAATGTAGATACTAGTACGGCGGCGGCCGACTTTAGCGACGCTCTTCGTCGTCCGTTTTTTATTTATTTTTATTTTGAAAATGTCGTTGATATTTGCGCATCGTTGAGCGTCTTGTCCGCAGACTTTCTCTAGTTACATGCGTCACCGAAAGCGGACCCCGATAACGTCTTCACTTTGCGACAAACGTCACATGAGCTGTTCTACACAACTTTTTTCAAAAACTTAAAATAGCAAACTAAACAAATAAATAACTTTCCATTTTTCTCTTTTTTGTTGTTGTTGTTGTTGTTGTTAAAATTTAAAATTTCTTAATTTTTCATTTTTAGGTTGCAATACAGTGACCGACATTGATGTTTATAAACTAGTTGGAATTCGATTCATTTCATCAAAACTAGTCAAAATTCAAAATTGTAAAAAAATAAAATAAAAATCAACTCATCAAAAAACAAAACAGGTTTGTTAGAATCATTCAATACATTTTTGTAAAATTTATATTTTTATTTGCAAAAAAAATGAGGATTATCGTCCAACATTCCTTGAAATAGAGAGAGAGCTGGACACTGTACATCCAGGCCACACAAAAAAAACTAAACGTGATCGTGAACAACATGTTTGCGGTATCCGTTCCGGCTATGCAACATTTTTTCCAAAAAAATGTCACAAACTCAAAATCGTAAAAGAAGAAAAAGAGAAAAATGTTTTACAACTTTGCGGACGACGACAACAGCTCCCTACTGCAGAAGGTGTGGAATGTTGTACCAACTGCAGATGGAAGTGTTGTGACTCACTTAAATGTTGTTGTTGTTGCTGTTGTTGCCCTTCTTTTTTGGGGGGGAATTAATTTGAAAAGAAAATCGACGCTCGAGCGCATTTTCACCGCGTTGCCATTTCATTGCTGATGACTGGGTCGCTTGTAAAATGCAAATTACTGCTGACGTACTACACGTTACACAATCACTCCGTATAGACACTGACGGGCCAACAAACGGGTGCCATTATGTCTGTGTGTGTCACCAGTGACAAATGGAAGACCATCAAAAGCTGTTGCGGGACCGACGTATAGAAGAAACGGAGACTATTTATCAAATTAGCATATAATGACCCCTCCCTCTGATACATTATATAAGCTCTCTGTCTCTCTCGTCCCTCGTTGTATTCGTCTTTTGTCTCTTTTCCACTTTGGAGTGCAGCGTATGTATTTTCATCTTATTGTAACAAACTTCCAGCACGCCAAATAACTGCACCCACGGTCCATAGTCAAGATTATATAGACAGTCCTGTATAGCTATACATATATTCTATTCAGATCTATTCCTGAGGTGGAAAGGGGCAGGAAATGGTGGTGGTGGTCGTGCGTAGACAGACATATGAGGGGGATCTAGTGACATTTTGGGCGTTGGCTCTCTTTCTCTCTCTATAGGCTCCATAGAGAAAAAAACTTGAATGAGCCAGTGTGCTGTGTAATATTCACATGTGGAAAACAATCCGGCCTTGATTATCGCATCCTGCATATACGTATAGGCTCACTGCCGTGTTGTCGATTTACATGATCCATCAATAGTAAAAAGGGAAAGATCTCTTTCCCCCCTATTATATAACATAACAACAAAAAATGGCGATCGTGTATATTCAATCTATAACGCCAAAAAGCTATAAATATATCAGAAAAAGCGGATGACGTAATAATAAAAAAGGGGGAACAAATAAAAAGGCAACTGCCTTTGCATTCATATGTGGGAGGGGGGAACAAACAAAAACAGGAAAGATATATATATATAAAAAAAAAAAAGATTTCTGTGATCCGCAATCAAGTGACTTATTGTCACCCGAAAATGCTAAACCAAATAATCGTAATAAAAAAATTCTATACATATATGTACGTAACATAAGAGATGATGGAAATGCATAGGATTGAATATCGTTAAATCGAAATGATTTCCACTTAAAATAAATAATTTAGCGCACAATTGATAAGAGGGGGAGGCGATTTGACCATCGAATTCCATGGAAAATGGATCACATCACCCTTTGATGATTTCAAATGAAAATAGTAAAATTTCCAATTCGAGAAAACCAGTTTACTGTCGTCGTACGTGTCGATGGACACCGAAAATTAGCTCAGCATCAAACTCTGTCACTAATAATGTAATTGTAAACTAAAAATCAGTCATGCAATCAGAGTTCTGGGCGAGCTCAATAAATCCCCTACTTAACGCTCTTGCCGCATGATTGCCGATCATGCACGGATTCAATCAACGCATCATGATGGACCCTTTATTGATAGAGCCATTTTCTCTTTTCATTTTCACGGTATTTTTTTATTTTATTTTATTTTATCGTGGGTTCTCTATTATTATGTTCACTTTATTATAACCGGTGCTGTGTTATTGGGTTCTCCTCTCTAAAATTCCCGTTTTTTTTTTTTTTTTTTTTTTAAATTCTATTTGAAAATGTTCGATTTCTCCATTTTGTGGTGTTTATTTATTTATTATTTTCTTCTTTCTCTTTCGGTGGGTATTTGGCACCGTCATCATGTAAAAAAAAAAAGAAAAGAAAAGAAAACTACTTGTACTATACGTCATAAAATGAGAATCAATAATAAAAATGTGTAGAAATAAGAATACGTGCGAAATAATACAAGAAATCTCATCTATAGGTCCGACATTATTCACAACGGTATTTTAATAAAAACGTGTGGAGATGCCCTTTTATTTTATTTCCTTAGCTTCAAAGGTGCGGAATGACACGACGCGTTCGATATCCCGCGGCGTCTCTCGTCGCTAAAATAATAACCTCCAACGTGCTGCTTATTATACAAGACGTCGGTTATTGTTTGTATATTTTTTTTTTCTTTAAGTTTTATTTTCCTCTTTTTTTTTAAATGTGTTACGCACTATGTAGCTAGATGAGAGAGAGAGAGTATATAACAGTGTAACGGTTATATTGGCCGTATGATGTATTGGGTCGATTGCCACGACCTCCTACAACACGGGTATATCATCCATTCACTCAATTCTATAATAAGGACTAAGGAATTGGTTTTGTTTGTCTCTTCCGGTTGCTGTTTTAGCGGTGAATTTAAACGATTGGCAAATAAATTTGTAACAACCATCGGCAGAGAAGATACGGCGTGGGAAGGAATTTTTAATGTCGGGTGTGAAAGTGATGCTCTTTATTGTCCATCGACAATCTAAAGGTAGAGAACTATCGTCACGGGATTTATTCTTTTTTTCCAATACATTTTTAGAAAAAGTGAAATAGAATCGAAATTCCTACGTACGTAATCCGCAACGGTATAATATTCTTCTTCTACGTATACACCGAAATGGAATGGGTGAGATATAGTCACACACAGGTAAGATGAGCGTGACCCGAGAATATCCATCTAGTCATATAAGCTGCCTGACGAAACGGACCATCACCCACTACCGGACTTGACATACGATATTGAATTGGCAGCAAGCAGAAGCCAACATACAGTATATATAGTATATGTAATGTTATGTGTGCATTACCTGTGCAATAACCTACTTACACCCGAAAAGGTATGTGCTGTATATATACTACAACAATATACAGCCAAAAGAATGTCAGGAAAACTAGGATTCAAATTACTTTTTTTTTTTTTTCTGGGGCGAGCGCAACATTATTTTGTGGGGGGCTTATCTGTAAGTTGAAGAAGATGACTGTACAACACAGCAGCAGAAGGGTGGGATAGATCATAGATGTACGTAAGAAAAGTTCCTATGCATATATCAACGACCGTTGAGACTCTTGAGATACTCGTCTATTGATTGTTATTGGTGGGTCCAATACTTTCCTTATAAGGTGTCAGCAAATTTCTATTGTTTTTTTCTTATTTTCCACCCAGGAAGAACGAAAGAAGAATTTCAATCATCGGCCATCATCGTCATTATATAGTGTGTTACCTACTATAGTAGTTTCGGCCTGTGGTGGTTGGTGTAGTGTAATAATTGCAGCAAATTGTGTATATATGTATGTAATGTACGTACTGTTTTGTATATATAAACGATGGCTGATTAATCAAGGCGTTGTTGACGTTCCTTAAAAACAATTAACCCGTTCTCTTTTTTTTGCTTTGGGCTTTAGCAGAAAAACAGAATAAAATAACCTGTCGGTGATGGTGCGCACGACAACGTCCTATATGATTATTAACCGTCATCGTCCTGGTTTATATTTTTTCTTCAAGATGTATTTGTTATATTCAATTTTTATTATTATCATTATCGAAAAAAAAGGGATAAGAAAACAACAGGAAGGTCCGTGCTACTATCCACCAAACAGGGCCGGTGGGGATAGCGACGAAAATGAGAACATTTGAAAACAAAACAAAAAAAAATAGCGCTCGGTATATCAGTCCCGTTACTTATTCGACGTCTATTTCATTCTGTTGTTATTTGTTTGTTTGTTTTGTTTTTTTTAAAAAATTCACCCAACAGCAACCAAAAGAAGAAAAAGAGGATGGTTTGGCAAGGGCGAGGTTTTCACCTTTTGCGGTCACTTGTATATATATTGAAGCACATCAGCAGCGCGCAATGACTCTACCGAATATATTATACAACAACAACATAAGAGTTAGGTACAGTTTTTTTTTGCCTGGAGCATTTGCCACGGTGGTTTTGCCGCAAGGCCAACCCATTTATTGTTGTGTTGAGGATAGACGTTATTTTGGTTAGATTAGATGTACTTTGACTTTTGCGCGATTTAGTTTGAATGAAAATGACGGTCTTGGCCCGCTTTCTAATAGGCTACCATCTACTACACGTTTGGGTCAAAATCTACAACAGCTTATGCAATAGAATCTAATATATTACACTATAGCGTTTTTTTTTTTTCTTTTTTCTTTTTCGAGGACTCGATTCCATTCGTGACTCACACCGACGGACTGGCCATTGAATTAAAAATTCAGTTGAAGCAAAATTTATTTGATTTATTTGAAGGATTCTTATCTTCTTTTCAAGGAGTTTTTTTTTTTCCTTTTTGCATCTTGGCTGCTACAATCTGACAGCGTCATCGAATTGATGTGATGACACGATCTATAGCATTTTTTTTTTCTTCTAAAGTTGAAGTGTCAAAAGTTTCTTTTTTTTCTTTTCTTTTTTGGCGATTTTTTATTTGAAAAAAAACAAACAAAAAATTGGGTCGACTTCAAAATGAATGGTCAGTGTGAATCACCTGTCCACCAGGTGGCACCATCTCAAAATAGGTGGACCGTTGGAATTTTTGGACGTCGCGTCGCGTAGACTTTTGTTTCACATTCTTCTTTTCAAATATCCTGATGTCGTTTTGTTTTGTGTGTTTCTCGTCTTCTTCTCTACACATTTATATATAATATATATTATAGACGACAAACAATGCTGCCATTATCAACTGGCATATTCAACAGAACAAGAAAAGAGATCTTCCTAGCTACCTGCGTCGTAATGACGCACCTAACGAGTCGGTGTCTTTTATTCTATTTGAAAATATTTTAAAAAAATAACAAAAAAATAAGAGGAAATTGTCTTTATCCTTTTTTTTTTTTTTTTTGGCCGGATCCGGCTTCAACACGTACAAACCGTTACACATCCCACACAGGAACACAAAGATGAAAAATCTAAGAATAGAAATTTATGTAATAATTTCTCGCTAGTCTATTTAACAATATAATTTCTTTTTTTCTTTTTGAAACAGGATAGAAATAAGAGAAAGGGTAGATGGATAGAAAAAAAAAATGACCAGTAGCCTCGTAATAATAATAGTTAAACCCGGAACAAAACCCAAATCCAAAGAGGGTTGAATGTTTCTTCTTCTTTTCACGTATCTTTTTGTGCGTAATATAAAAATAAATTATAGTCCTTGTTGCCTACCTAAACTAGCCTTTTTTTTTTTTTGGCCTGTTTCAAAATTGTGTGTGTGTTTTATTACACGATCGCAGTATACTCTAAGATGAAAAGAAAAGAGTAACGAAAAAAAATCTAAAAAAAAAAAAAGTTCTTGGATATCACAACGAAAGTAAAAAAAAAAAATAAAAAATGGTAACAAAATCTGAGGAAGTGATGGCCTAAAATTGTGTCTAGTTGTTGAAAAATGTGTACGGCCGACACAATTATAACAATAGCTACTAGAGAGAAAACATGGGAGTGTCTTATTCTATGTCATTTTTTTTTTCTTTCTTTTCTTTTCAGGAGACCCAATTTCCTTTTCATTTTGCTCCTGGTCTCTCTACCACTTGTCGATGGGATTCTTATTTATCTGATCGGTGCAGTAGCGGTTTATTATTGTATTACTTTTTTTTTGTGTGTGCCTATTTCGGTATATAAGAGAGGGGGCTCATCCTATAGTTTCACATCAACATTGCAAGAAAAAGTATCCATTTTCCTTCGATTTTTTTTAACACAAGTTTTTTTTATATGTGCGCAAACTGTTGTTGGGCGACCGGATGGGGGGCAGAAGAGAATTAAAAAAAAAATATATATATTTACTCTTTAGAACATTGTAACTATAGACGACTATATATACAGCCGATAGCCAATTAAACGACAATAATATATAAGTATATTATAGGCCTTTTTTTAAGTACAGTATATATTTTTTTTCAATTGTAAGAAAAAAAATAAAAGGAAAATGTATATAAAGAAGGTTAGTAGTGCTCATTTTTTATTTACGAAAAAATAGAAAAGAAAATATTTTCATAGGAGGACACTCTTTGAGCACGACGGGGTTCTGTACAGTTATATATCTGATGGGGGTAGGTAGAGACGTTAGATCGACCGTTATAACTTCTTCATCGTTTTTTTTTATTATTGACTAGGGGACATATCCTAAATATATGTAGGGAGAAGAAATTTTCTTCCATTAGTTTTTAATGGCGCCCGCAGTTGTTTTGTCTCTCACCAAACTCTGACAAAAAGGAACTAAACATGGGGACTCTTTTGAAAAGCTGAATTTCTTTTTTGTTGTTGTTGTTGTTTATTTTATTTTTTTTTTTAAATGAGCGTCTCCGAAAAATTATTCACGATGACTCTTGTGTGTCTAGATGAGCTGCGCATCTGCCCTTCGGGTTTTATCTCGTCTCTTTGGCTTTTCTCACACCAAACAACAACATTTAAAAGAACAAAAAAACAAAATAAATGCACAGCAACAAAAGGACGTCAACCCCCTTCCCTGCTCGTCTTTGAACATCATCGTCGTCGACTTG
This sequence comes from Daphnia galeata, assembly GCA_030770115.1. Lineage (NCBI taxonomy): Eukaryota > Metazoa > Arthropoda > Branchiopoda > Diplostraca > Daphniidae > Daphnia > Daphnia galeata. The sequence goes on from CM061117.1 coordinate 11,161,657, forward strand.
AATTCAAAATCTTCTCTATCATTTTTAATATTGAATAATACCAACAATAAGTTTTGATAATATCAAAAGAAAAGAAGCTAGATATGCAAATAAGGCGTGTCTCTCTATATCTATCCGTTCCGACATCGACGACGCTGGATTGAATGATAATAAAATTTAAAAAAAAAAAAAAACAACATCATCTCCCATATTTTCTTTAGAATATCTCTCAAAATGCTTCTGGAGGGATCAGACGTCATATAAATTCACGCTGACGCCGCTTCTTCTCTCTCTTTCTTCTCTCTATTGATCTAATGGATGAATACGAATAATAATCATAATAATAAATATTATAATAATATTACAGAGACTATCCATCTTCACCTTTTAGACACGTAGAGGGGAGGACGAGAGAGATATCTCTCTCTCTGTGTTTATTTAACCCCTTTATATCCTTTTCCCCTCTTCTTTTTATCCCTTTTTTATTGCGTCATATCTTCTCACACTGTGATGACGATAAGAAGAGACTAGCCGACTTTGACACAGACAACATTTCGATACATAAATTTCACTTTCAATCATGTTTAGATTTTTTGTTTGAAATAATCCTTTTGTAGGTACGTCACTTCTTGTGAAGATGGGGTTCTTCCTTTTTTACTTATTTCATCTTTGCATAAATAATTTCGACGTCGAGGTGATGCGCCAAGGGCGTCCGTTACGGTCATCACCCTCTCCCGATTTCACCTAGGACTCTTTAATAGCTCTGACTCCCCTATATGTTTGTCTTGAATACTTTCTTTTCTGCTTGTGTATAGTACTCGACGGGGCCACTTTTTACCTCCGATTCTCTTTCCTAGACAGTAGGGAGAGGATAGGGGAGAGAGAGAGAGAGAAAAAGTATGGAAAAAAAGGGCAGATGTTATTGGCGTCCGTCGTCGTCCGTCGGCCAGCGTCGAGTCTCTTCATCCTTGTGACGATGGACCCCACACACATCAGATAAGGCAGCAATGCCCTTATTATCGGGCATCTGTCAACGTCGTCGGTCGGTCGGTGGCTGACAGAGTCCTCCTCCCTTTGAGTCAAATAGAAGAAGAAAAGAACCAAGAATAGAAGGGGGTTGACGAGTTCAATATTTGTGAAACTTTTGAAAAGGGCGAACATTTCTAAAGAAAATAAGGAAGAACGAAGAAGAGCATTGAAAAATTTTATTTCAATGGCGACAAAAAAACCCGACCGTCGATGCGGTGGAAAAGACAAACGTCACCGAGGTTAATTAATCAAATGCTTTTCACATCATCATGTTGATGTGTCCTGCTGTTGCTGTGTGAAGAACGCATATGAAAATGAGTTTTTTTTTTATGAGTTAAATTATTATTTGAAATTTTCCCGCGCGGTATGTTTCGTCATTATAATATTCGCTCCCTCATCAATCTCGATACAAATATATAACCGGTTGCAACTTTTTTATGTACATCAATTCATCTCAACTCAAAAGTGGGGAAGGGTATATTTTAATTTTTTTTGGGGGGGTTATCTCTCGTTTGATTCACAATAAATTACATAAAACGCGCTGGTGCAATAAATAAATTCCAAATAAAAAAATGGTACCCAGCGTTAGAAAATAAATTTATTTTCATCCATTTCTCATAGTACTCTCTCCACATCATCAATGTGACGAGCTATATTAGACAACCGTTCCCATCTGATAAGCGAACCTTTATTATTATCACGTCGTTATATTTTTCACACGTTATTTTTTTTTTTACCCTACGTTCATGTTCTTATATAAATCGTTATCATCACGAGACGCAGATGTGCCAGCAACAACATCTCACCGTTAGGATAATATCTTTGTCTTCTTTTTTTTTATGTACTACTTTTAAAGACGGATGTGATTAGCGCGGAAGCTACCGGAGAAATCTAATTTTCCATTGAAGGGGCTGTGTAAAAATATTTTACCTAACAAAAATAGAAGAAAAAAATATGAAAAAAAAACCCCAGCGGATATGGGGCAGCATCATTTTATTTTTCCCATGATCGACAAAATGATCAACATTTTTCAGGAAGTTGCTTCTGGTTTCATCTTGATTGGGTACACCTCCCCTTCCCTAGTAGCGGATCATCTTCTTCTTCTTCTTCTCGATTACCATTTTTTTATTATTTATTTTCATACTTTCCCCTTATTCAATCAAATGAAATCTTGGGCGATGTGTTATTAGAGAGAAATGGGGGAGGCAAAATGTTTGATGCTCTCTCAGGGGTCTGGCTGCTGTTCAATCATCGCCAGATCAGTTCACACGTGCTCTTTATAAGTAAAAAGGGGGAGCCGGAGAGAGAGAGAGAGAAGAGTCTCCCTCAACTTCCGATATTTTTGGCTCTCCTTGATGGTTTTCTCTTTCCGATGATCGTCACCGATCGGTTGCATATCCGTCGAACCCTCCTGATATACTCAAAAGAAAGAACTTCTTCTTCTTCTTCTTCTTCTTGTTTCCTATTCATCTTCCAAGGAGCGGCTCTCACACCGTCAAACTGCAACCAACACCACCACCATCATCCGAAAACAGTGCAACCGAATTTCTATCGACTTCCTCTTCTATATATTCTCCTATTGACCCCGACCCCGGTGGACACACCTTGAAAAAAAAAGAAAAAGAAAAAAAGGAAAACCTATATTACTCGATATATCTCTTCTCTCTCTTTTTAAGTTGTTGTTCATATATTCTCTTCTACGACGAAGGAGGAACAGGAAATCGTTTACATTGGCTGCAGCGCAATACACCGACAATAAAAGCGCAAAAACACAAAAACACAAAATCGTATATTCACATGAATAGGATCGCCAAGATATCGAATGCGCTACGATATGTATTTTCCATATTTTTCTTGTGTTAAATATTATTTTTATACGGTGGGTGAATTTCTCATCAAGAGAATCCCCTCTTTCCATAGTACCCATCCGTATACGTGAGTGTATTTATAGAAGAGCCGGCCACACCTCCTACGCGTCCGTTTGTTGTTCATTTTTATATAATTCCAAAAAAAAAAATATAAAAATAAAATTCGAGACTCTTATATTCATCTCAAAAGGGAAATACTGAAGAATACGTATAAGGAATACGTAGATAGATGGAAAAAAAAAAGGTGGACACCATAACACAATAACAACACGGATCCGACACGCCCATCTTTTTTACCCAGAGTACATGCACAGTATAGAGATATATTTATTCCTTGTATATTTTCTGTTATGTAATATCATTTTCTATCTTTCCGTCTCATTTCATCATCACGTACAAGGGAACAATTTTTTTCTTTCTTTTTTAAAAATCCAACGTCTTTTTTTTGTTGTTGCCGCAAGAAGGTCCCGTGACCGCCAATAGAACTCCTCCCTTACATGGACATCATCGAACGTCTTTTTTCTTCCTCAATTTGTCTTAACTGACCCTGCTGGTCGTCTTATAAAGATCATTTTCTATAACCCTATCGTCAGGTTTGAAGAAACGGCACCGTTGCGACGACGGTTGCCATGACGATCGTCAAATAAACGACAGACGCCATCAGACTAAAAAATATTTCAAGTTTTCAACCGACAGTCAAATATAATCCGAGGAATCGAAATCATGTTGAAAGCTGGACACTATACGGATCTGTTGCGTCAAGTGAACGAACTCAAACGCCAACTGCATCTGGTCGGTAAAGTACAACTCTAGTGATAGATATCAAATCAAAATATTTGTCATCATCATTATCATCATCGCCGTGATGCGATCGTATTAGGTTTCGTCATGTATAGTACGTTGTTGTGTAACGACTTTTGTTGCTCTCTAACATTAATCCACCGTCGCTTAATGGCTTTATTGTATTGTACTTGTAATGTTGGATCAAAAGATTGACAGACGGCCATCAATCGTACGAAAGTAGATGATAAATCACCAAGATACGCGAAACAAAATAATAATAATAAAAAAAAAAGAAACAGAAATAGAAAATGGCCGACACGCTGTTTGTCCGTCTGTGCTGCTGGAGTATAAAGCCGGGCAGGTGCTAGCAGCTGGACATACTCTATACAGTAGTTATATATGTACGTACGTATGTGTTGTTGCCTATAGACATACAGTGTCAAATTGTCTTACCATCAGTCAGGAAAAGTTGCCGCTGACCCATCTGTCCCCTTATATGTGACCCCCCCTCGACTCGGGGGTCTCTTAACAAAAGCATTTCTCTCTCTATCTCGTTCTATACACAGTCGGCGCGTCCAGTATACCTCCCCCTACACAACAGTGCAGCCTGTTCCACAAAAGTTGTACCTAGAATATAGTACAATTCGCTTGCACGATTTACTACTATGTATATTTTTGTATATACATACGTGTAAAGAGAACATTTTCATTTGTCTCTTTTTTTTTTTTTGGCTTATTTTGGAGAGTTATATATTGGGACAACAGCGGCAATTGCCGCCTACACAGGACCACAGAGTTCTATATATATTCCGGTTCCCCTTGTGTGTGTGTCTCGCTGTTGGATGCGTCTCTCATCGTTTTCACGTTTTGTTGTCTCTCCGCATATCCGGATGTATACGCACTCTGCTCGCCAGCAGCCAAATAGATATTTTATTTTATTTCTTTTTTTTGAAAAGCTACATCACGCTAGAGTGGTCTATAGAGTGTATTCATTTCTGTTTATGTATTATACTCCCAACATGAGCAATTGAAGGTACATGGCTCTCTCTCTTTCTCTCTGTTCATACTATGTAATGGCCATAGATGGGCGACGTGTCGCCCAACTTCAAGGTCCGTTATTTTGCGTGTCAGACCAATTTGTTGCCATACAACCGACACCTAAATGTATTTTTTTTTATTTTCCTTTTCTTTCTGTTTTTGGATATGATTGTTTTGTCTGATTTATCGGTCGATTTATTTGATTCATTGTCATTTGTATTATTATCATTTCTATAAAAGAACTATGACTTTGCCATGTATACTATGTATGAGCGAATAGGCTATATCATCCAAATGGATCGATGGATGCTGATCAATGCCCAGCATTCGATTCTGAATTCATTACAATTCTAATAAAACAACAAACAATCGATGGGGAAAAGACAGCAGCACAAGTTGGGTCCGTTTGTTTTGTTTTTTTTCCTCTTCAATGGATGAGGAGCAAAATTCTATCATTTCCCTTCATCGAATTTCTATAAGCCAAAAATATCCACCGAAAAAATAATAAATCAAATATGCGCATATTTCGAGCATCAACCAGACCTTGGAAAGCGAATGTGTATTTTTTTACATCGATTATGGATAGTATGTGTAACGTACGATTGTGTGTGTTAAGTCAGTCGACCTCCCCCATCTTACATCCTTGAAAAATTGAAAAACAAAAAAAAAAAAAAAATTGAAAAAAAAAACAGAAAAAAATAACGTGCGGCTGGGGAGACCCGATGAATCGGCATAAACTTGAATGATAACAAGTGTGAAATTTAGTTAACCATTTTTTTTTTCTTCTTTTCTTTGATGGAGCGCACACACCCCTCCTTGTACATATAGAAAAAAAAAACTATATTTTCCCTGTATATACATTTTATTTTATTTTTTTTCGTTTTATAACGCCCACCTACGCGCGTCAACCCGGTGTGTGCCCAATTTTTCGACTGTAACATTCGTCTTGTTATTTTGTATTTTATTTTGTGAAATTTTTCTTTTTTATATTCGGATGGGGGTTGAGTTGACGGTTTGTTGTTACGTTGGAATTGAATAGAGGCGGAGCGCAAGGCGTGCGAGGACGAAGGCAACGAAACGATCAAAAGGAATCAACAGCAGCTCAATCGACTGAAACAAGATGGTATAAAATACGTAGACATAGTACATCCAACGGCTTTAATATAATAGAAAAAAAAAAGAATGAAATTAAATTGATTTTCAAAGAAAAACGGGACGAACACGCATCGTCGATTTTCAAAGAAACAGAATCGATTACCGCATTTGTCACTTGTCTGAAATTTGTTTGCTGTGAAATTTTTGTTTGGCTTTTATCTACCCGTTTTTATTTGATTTTCAAAATTTTTCAAAAATAGTGGGCGATATAAAATCGGAATTGAGCGACACGGTGAAAAACACCCGGCAGAATCATCCATCGGGAATCCTTCAAGTCCTCAAAGCCAACAACATCGACTACAGCAAATACAAACTCACCAAATCGGCCGATGAAATACTCACCGATCTCGACTGGCGCATTGCGGATCTCGTCAAACAGGCCGACTTAACTAAACACCAAACGCAAACGGTAGGTAGGATGATATAACTATCCTTCAGGCTAAATATCCTTTAGTGTACTGAGTTTTTTAATCCTGTGTGTGTATAATTTAGGTTTTCCCAACGGTGGACCCGAGGAGCAATATTGCTCTGGTTCACTTATTACTACTTACATACGTACGAAAAAGAAAAAAAAATGATTAGACTGTCGCCCGCATGCAAACTTTGTAATAATGAACGTTTCCGCCGCTGCCTGTGGTCTTGTCTTTGAGGAATTTACAGAACACAAAACAGCGTATAAGGTTGCGGGATAGAAAGAAAGAACGGACGTCTTTATTATAACAATTTTCACAGGGCAAAGAGAGAGAAATTGTTTCTGTATTTTTCTCGAAAGTTATAATTTTTTCTTGGCTCGTCTTCTTCTTCTTTTCTGGGTTCGTTTTTCATCAGTTGAGATGATATTTTCGTTTCAAGGAAACGGCGTGCAGTGCACAATGTTGTTTAGTTCTATGTAGTACTCTTCGTCTCTTTGGCTGATGTGGTAATTAAGTATTCAACGAAAAAAAGGAAGACAAGAAAAAGAAGAAAATAACGTCGACGCCCATGATTATGTTAATAGGGTTGCACTGCATGCGCGTACACTATTATATACTCTCTTCTCGAAGAGAGAGAAAGAGACAAGTCTTGTGAATATATAAATACATAGAATATATATACCAGCCATTAGATGTTGTTTCTTTTTCCTTATTTCGTGTCGACTGTCGATATCTTTTTTTCTTTTCCTATAGTTTTATTTTTTTCGCCAAAAAGGTCGTCTCTTCTTATTCCTTTTGGCTGATCCTTTCTTGACATTCAAAACAAATGCGCATCTCGACCTTGCGGGCGTTCGCTATCTCAATTTCTTGATTATATTCCTCCTTCTTTCTTTGTTCTGGTAAATAGATTTACCAGCGGATCAACGAGATCGACGAACAGCTGGCCATAGAATTGGATGTTAGTCAAGCCGAGAGTCCGATGCTCGGTGGTTTATCTTCAGCCGCATCATCGTCGTTACAATCGCCAGTCAAATCTGCAGCAACGCCGCCAGCCTTCAATGCATTCGCCATGGCCAAAGTTCGTCCGATATCTATCCATAAATTTCCGTATTATTATTATTATTCAAAAATCCTATTCTATTCTACGTATATATATAACATCAGCAGGTTGTTGTTCCTTTTCCATGTTCTTCTTTTGTTCTTTTAAAAAATAATATCCAACTTCCGTCAGACTATAAAATCATTTTTCGAGTTATTCACGGTCAGCAGCAGCAACAGCTTCATATTATTACTACCGTTGTTGTTGTTGTTGTTGTGGTTGTTGTGGTTGATAACTCAATCGAGCCAATTTCGACACGCGCCATTATTGACCCCCAGCGCAGCAACGTTAATATTATGGCTTCATCGAGAGTCTCTTTCTATACCGCTGTATATACAATAATATCGAAAAATGCGCAATAAGAAAAGGTCGTCCTTTATTATATATACAAACGGCTATCGATATCGCACAGCCTGTTGTACCCAAGTGATACTACACGTTTTATTACGATTTGAAATGACCTCAAATATAGTAATGTTCTCGACTGTATTTATATAACGGGTTCGAGATCATGCGCAGTGAATCGAAACGAGGATATTGCACAACACCCTGATGCTCGTCATCCGCATCCATCCAGGAAATAATGGCCGGGCGCTAGCAGCAAATGATGAAAGCGATGAAAGAAGGGATGGATTATTACCTCACAGACATAGACATCAGCTAGTTATTATTATATGTATAGAGCTGATGCGATTTGCTGTATGAGTTGAGACTATATAGTATCATAACAACAGTTGTACGTGTTCTTGTTCTGCATCAGCCTCTCGAAATCAATAGGTCGTTTCTCTTTCTTTCTCCCCCCCCCCCCCTTCCGGCTGGGCAGATGACGGATGGCACTGCTGCTGCTCATTTTGCTCTTCCAAGACTCTTTGAACATGTAGGATAATATGTACGTTCTAAACTAACATTTATAAGGCTGCACTGCACTGGGCCTATATTACTGATGAAGTGAAATCAGATCCTTTTTTCCCATTTTTACTGGAAAACGCCATTAGAAATCAAAGGCGGTATAGAGGGGGGAACGAGTCGTTTGGCTTTTGTTGGTTATTTCACGTTGTGTTGTTCACGACGAAAATCTCCCTTTTCCACCCCAACTCTATAACTCCCCCACACACAAAAATGAGATCTAGACTTATATATTCTATAGACGTTTTAAACAAATCGACTCGTATTTAGCTCGTGGATCTGTATACATATAGGCTGGGGGTTATACAGGAAACAAGGTGGAAGTTGGGGGGGGGGGGATTATATAATACAATATCGACAAATGCACAACCGCGCGCTGTATAGCTACAGACATTGAAATGCTGTACATTAAAAGCTGATAATATTGAAAATCCAGTTTGGTTCTTATATGTTGAACCCGCGCTCGGGTACATTTTTCGATGTAATAGCGCACAAGCGTGAAATTCAGCCGAGACCCAAGGGTTTTTGTTCAAAATTTGGCCCACCTGCCTCGATTCATATCCTTCCCCCTCTGCCTAACCCTGTTACCGTACTTTGATTTCATTTCAACCCGTGCTGATGCTGTTGATGTGAACGTTTATATATTTTAGGGCTCGTGTTTAGTTACAAAATTGCGTTTGAATGTTTTTGGGGATTTTTACAGTTCTCCCTGCGCTGGCCCCCGCAATATATTACACGTAGGGTTGATTACATTCTGTATACAACCCTCCGCCCTCGTATACTACACTACTCTATATAGTAGAACACAATTTCATTATTATTATGGAAAAGAATTAGAATGATTAGCTTCGCATTTGAATAGAGACATTTTTCGAAAAAGGTCCATTTGTGTACTAGACGCGCGCCATCATGCGCAAGATACGATCTAGCAATTTGGTTTAGCATTTTTCCTTCTATTCATAAAAGGAATATAGAAAAACAGATAAGTTCATGAATAATGTCACACTTGTCAGTTGATTTCAAAGTTTATTGTCTTCATAAAGTATATACCACCACCCAACAGCTGTTGTATCTGAATTCTGCAAGTGACATGTTCGTTAAACTCCTTTTTCATTCCTACTTGATGGCGACCAGTTTTTGTTTCTTTCAAAAATTTTTAAATTTTAAATTAAAAAAAAAATCGGCGGCTTGTGCGCTCGTCGGCCACGTTTTTTTTCCCCCTATTTCTCGATCCGCTTCGTAAAATAATATTTTTTTTCTTTCTGGTCTCTCTGCGGTGATTTAATGAGAGACTCTTATTCTCATCGTCGTCTCTTATGCATTTCTCAATGGGATTTATAATGGCGCAGATGATGGATGAGGAAGCGACGCTGACGGAGATTCAAAGCATTCGCCAGAAGATGGTCGAAGCTTACCACATACAGCGCCAGTACAAGACCATCCTGGACGTCATCAGCGGCGAAAGGATCGGCTACGAGAGTCAACTCACCGATTTGGAGAAAAGTACCGCCGATTCAAAACTGGAGGCATCTAAACTCAAGGTTTCTTATTTCTTTTATTTAGCATTTTTTTTTTCATTTTAACATAATCATCATCATCGTATATAACATCGTCCGCCCCGCTACATACACAAGATCGCATTCACGCTCAGCGCGCGCACCGAGAGAGAGAGAGAGTGCGTGAACCATTTGCCGTTCCATTGTCCTGCCAATCATCACCCGAAAAGAAAATAACCAACGATCGGGTGTCTCTTTCTCTCTCTTGTTCCGCGCGTATTACGAATCGAATCGAATGAAATCGACGCGCCTATCTACATTGTTTTTTTTTTCACACAAATATGTAGCCCGGCCAAATATACAACTGGGAAGAAAAACAAATGAAATTTATTCAGGGTCTTGGCGTGAATGCCAAACTTTCTTTTTTTTTTTTCCCCATTTCTGTTTTTTTCCTCATCTGACTGCATGTTGTTGTTGTTGTTGTTGTCTCTATTTGTTTATGGTGATTTAATTTTTTCCCCCTGAAAAAAATTCGCCTATATGATGTGTGTACTACAACAATTGTGGTACATTATATAAACAGGAGGTGAGAGAAGCGGCCAAGAGAGCCAGAGACATAGCCAAGACGGAACTGCAACATCACGAAGAGACTCTAGTGGCCTCTACCAGGGAAACCGACCGCCTCCTGAGCGACTACAAGTAAATACACACAACAGTCGGTAGATTCTTTTCAGCTTCATTTTCTCTCTTCTTCTTTGTTTTGTTTTGGGTTTGGGTTTTTTTTTTCTCGGCTTCACTGCGTCACTATTCTTTATTCTATCTATTATATTTTTCTCGACACATTCTTTTCACTTTTATTTTATTTTGTTATTTTTCGGGGTTGGCTATATGGGCTCGTAGATTATAAACACGGCCGACGATGCCATTGTGTTTGCTTTGTTGTTGTTGTTGTTGTTGCTTTCCTTTTATTCCATCTATTATCCAATTAAACACGCCGACTCGCCCAGTCATCCATCTCCACCGTTCCGGTCTTTCTCTCTCTCTCTCGTGTATGTATATACAACAACTTACCGGCGCTTGATGACGTCGGTTTTATAGCATATTTTTTTAAAATTCGTGAGAGACGTGACTGTCGGTCCGACATTTTCTTTTTTTCTTCTTCTTTACCCACCGTTTTCTCTCATTTATAATTTTTTGTTTTTTGTTTTTTCGTCGAGAGTAGAGGTCAGGATTTATATTGTAAACGGACTCTGCTGCCGCGCTTTCGATTTCTTTCTCTTTTTGTTTATTCGTTTGTTATTTAAAATCACAAGTATATACAATCCGTCAACGTTCCGTGCTGGGGTAATCTTCGTGATTTGTTAAATACATTTATAGAGAAATCGTAAACAGACAAACATATACATAGATAAAGATAAACATAGAAACCGTCCCAACATGCATATTTCCTATAAAATAGAATTGATTTCGGATACATAAGTTTATTCAAAATTTGGTGGTGATTGGTGTCAAATTGCAGGCGTCGTATAGACGAGATGAAATCGACAGCTTCCAACACTTCCAACCGTCAAGTCCGCAACCAGACGACGACGCCAATGAACCGCGTCACGCATCATCCTGCCGGTTCTACGGGTCACCTCTCCAACAATTCCGGCGGTGCCGGGGCATCGTCTGAAATCTCCCTAGCCGACCAGGAAGCCAGACAGGCACTTCAAGAAAGCAAAAAGGCTATCGATCATTTGAAATCCGTCACCGGTATTTATTTATTTATTATATATTACAACAAAACATAAAACACACATATTCAAATATAAGAGTTTGGTATTTGCTCTCTTGAAAACGCAGCACATAGAAAAATATATATCCCTATACGTTCTCTCTCTCTCTCTATATATATATACGTATATTATACATAGTAGAGTTGGCCGGGCTCAATAGAGCGATGATTATAACTTCACTTGTAATAATAAATTCATATTCAAATGAATACCACTATGCGGCGCGTTGGATAATTTATTGAGATATTATTCAATCTCTCTCCACCCTAAAACCCAACCCTCTATACACATTGCGGCCCAACCCTCGTTTTACCTTTCTAAACAAATTCTATATGTCAGATTTACTTTTTTTGTTTCATTTCTCTTCTTGTGATGGCGTTCACTCATACATTTATTTCCCAAACACTTTTATATTAAATGCATATGTAGTATCGTATACACAGAGAGAGCCCATAAAAGTAGTAGTACGACATTTCAAAACATCAAAATGAACGACGACGAGTTTGGAGAGCATCAAAGGTTTTGAGTTGCTCAAGTAAGCGGTATACCATTTATATTGCGTATTGGACAATATATAACCATATACATAGAGAGAGAGAAAGGTTCCCCATTCAACGGCGATTAGCGTGATCCGCTCTCGGATGGTTATCACCCAACTATTATGCAGAGTACATATAGACGAACCCTATAGCTGCTAGAATGCTAGATGTATAGTATAGTGAGAAAAGGACCAGCTGCTACTTTGTTGCTTTGATGTTCAGCATCATCATATTTTTTTTCTACATTTCTTATATAATATGCTCCTCCTTCTGGTTGGCACTTTACTGCTCGACAGCGTCCGTCGGTATTGTTGTTCTGGTTGCGAGCATATTTTAATATATCGTACACTACACTCTTGTATAGTATAGAGTATTATATTATTTGCGTGCGCATAATACGGCCATTTATCACCATCCAGTCAGGGATAGTTCAGGACGCCCACAGAGACGCCACTTCATCTCTTTCTTGTATCATATACACAGTCGCTAGTTTTATAGTCTAACTACCATTTTGTTTTGTTTTGTTTTTTTCTTCTTATTCTCTCACCCTGTCAAAGATTAGCATAGAGGAACAATATTATATGGGGCGGTGCTGCGGGACAAACGCGATCCAACTCCTGTTTCGGGATTAGAATTGCTAATTAGATCGGACGCTCTCTTGTTCATTCGGGGAGGGCTATATAGAACTATGATTTGATGACCGTTACCGCACATACACGACGCCCGTGGTGATGCTGTGCAACAACTACTGGGCAGATTACAAATCTCGGCTCACCACGATGAATATAAGAGGGACGCCAGCGCCTGCCAGCGCGTTCTAATTCAAGTGGCTTCCATTCAAACTCCCCCACATTCGTATTATGTAAGAACCTATAACTGTTGAATGATGGATCATATAAGAACCCATTTAGGCCGTGTCACGAGTTGATGTCACCTTATTCTCCTTTGATTTAAAAATAAAAATGTCTGTCTCTTTTATCTTTTCTTTTTTTGATGATGATGACGGACCCTGTTTTCTATTATTAACAGACGTGCATGCGGTGGTGCGTCAAAAGAGTTTTGGCCGCTTTTTGTTCGCACCCCACTCCTCCCACCCCATCACACCATCGTCGATTTCTTTATATTCTGATGGTACTACTCATCTGTGAATGTTGTTTGAACGGCGTTTCTTTTCACTCCTTTCGGTGGTGCCGGCTATTCTTTTATTTTGAGCCCTTTGATCGTCATTAGCCAAGTGTTTGATCCTACGGAGCATCCATTTCTATTCAGAGTTTGTGTGATATATAGCCGACAGAAAGCCTCAATATAAAATTTTGGAATTCACCCGTTGAGGCTAATCATTATCATCATCAACGCTTTTTGTGAAATCATTTGAGAGATATAGGCGTCAAAGCGCATCGATTGAATAATGAATTTTCTGTATAGAGGAACAAAATTTATTATTTCCGTTACCAATTATCTCTCACGAGTGCTGCTGATGGTCTATGGTTCTTTTCTTATCGTTTATTGTGATTATCATCTCTCAATTTTCATCTCCCGTTAGATATTTATTTCCGTTATGATCGGTTCGGTTGGCGGAATCATTCAACAAACCGGTTCAATCGTTTCCGCGTTCATTTTTATTTTCACTTCAGCATAGAAACACGGACACGTCTAATCTTTCAGAGAAAATGGGGCGGAGATGTAATATAGTTATATGAGAATATTCGAAAACACCTTACTGGGAATATAGAAACGAAAAAGGATTTCTTTTTTTAAATGAAATATTTAGAAAATTACACCGTCGGATGCAATTAGGAAATAAGCAGCTCTGAAATACGACACCCTCATATTATTGCATTACAATATATATCGTCGTCCCTGTGTATATAGATTTTTCTTGAACTGATACGAGGTCCTTATTATTTCCTACAAAAATATATATAGCCGAGTCGTGATAGCGATCCAATTTTTTTTTTCTTCTCTTCTCTTTTCAAATTTGTGTTGCTGCCGCTTTGTCAAAGGTGCCTTACTATATACTATGTGTGTGTATATTATATATAAAGACATGAAATTGAGCTGATGGGCTCTACAGATCTCTCCCAAGGATATATATATATACGGCAACAATGTCGCGCTGTATAGAATAACGGGCATCAGCACACAAATGGGTTATGTTAATTCACGTAATCCGCGTTTTCATTTCCCTCTTCTATATTTTTTTTCCTTTTTTTTATTGGCTTATCATACAAAATATATCGCACACACATAGATATATATAATCTACACTTTGCGTCTGGCCCGTCTTTTCTCCGCTATTTTCAACCGTGTCGCGTCGTTTCCTTCCGCTACTGAAAGAAAATAAAAGGAACGTTATAAAATATAAAAAGGGTGGATTTCATCCCTTTTTTTATTTTATTTTTTTTGTTCCTCCTACATTTATATATGTATGTACATTTCTGTGGAATGAAATGGGCGAAGAAAAGGGGACGTTAAAAAAGAGAAAGAAAATGTTCTTTTTTTCCTTTGAATAGCGCGTCAAGGGAACAAAATCGCTCTGCCCGATAAAAATATTTCTTTAAGTCTCAACTCTAGAGAATTTGAAAGATGATATCCATCAGAGAGAGCGTAGTGTAACAGCGGCCATAACCTTTTTTTTTATATAATATAAAGAGCTACAATCCCTGAACTGCATAGCGCTGGATATAATATTGTAACTGTTTTATATATATATTTTAAACACACGCACAAACAGCAGCAGACCAGAAAAGGGAATGTGATACTCGCCGTCTCTCCCCCTCCCTTCTCGGCTCTTTCTCGATCAAGTTTTTTCAAGGAGCCGAAGGGTTGTTATAAATACCTATTGAAAACGATCTCCGCAATGAAAGGAAAAGGAAAAAAAAAAAAATGAAATTGAAAGTGAGGCGATCATTGTCCTGTTATTCAAAGTCCCAACCGTATTTATAGATCGTGTGTCACAATAGATATTTTCATTGATTGGTAAATGTCGTTTCTAATACAAGGTGCGGCGGACGTCCGTTCCACTATCCGCATCGTCGAATCCCAGAAGGAGAAATGCGACGAGTTGAGGCAACAGTTTCACGTTCTTCAAGAGCGCGTCCAATATTTGGCCCAGCTCAAGGAGACGCTGTCGACTCGATTGAATCAATTGATCGAGGCTCAGGCTCTGTCGAGCAACAACAGCACCAGACCGACGCCGAGAAACTTAGATGAACTCTTTGCCGACGACGGATCGTTGATGGCGACGCCTCACTACAAGACGACCGGCAGCATCAACGGTGAATACCAAACGGGTCACGAAGATGCTGGCGAACAGCAGCTGGACTGCAACGAAGCCCTGGGAACATTGGCATCGACCATCACAAAGATTTGCTCTCAAGTGAATAAAATCATCGTCAGATTCGTTTCACACTGTCACTTTTTCTTATATTTTATATGATTTCATTCACCCGCATGTTACTATGAATGTGCGCTTGAGTTATCCTACGATTTATGACTCTTTAATCTCTCTCTCCCCTTTCTTCGTTACGATGATAAAGAAGAAGGGCCCGTGTAATAATCTGCTACGGCTTCTCAATAACGCAAAGGGGAAATCAAATTGATAAATCTCAACAAGTTTTTTTTTCCCAGCTAGCGTCAGCGCAGTTTGTCTCTCCTGCCCACTTAATATATGGAAATGTTATTGTACGCAACAGACAATGTTCATTTTTGTTATATAAGGACTTTTTCCACATCGTATACTATATCTCCCCCCTTTTGGCCCAGCAGCTCACCTTCAAATTGTCTATACATTCACTTTTCCTTTTGATTTTCTATTTGCCATGAAGGATATATATCCTTCCTTCTTATACTGACTGTCTTCTTTTTCTATTGTTGTTGTTGTTGATGCTGTAGTGTTTTGTGCATAGTGTTTTTAATCTTTCGATTTTTGTGTTGTGATGGTGTGACGGTTCGAATAGATTCCATTCGGGCCACCCGTCGAGGAGGCGAATTATCCGAGCGAGTCCGCCTCGATGACCGATCACCTGAACGTTCTCAATCTGTTGGAGAGTAAGCTGTCGTCGTTGATGGAACTCGTCAAGAGTCTCGACGCCATCAAGGCAGAACCTTCAACGGTCAATGGTAATCCAAACAACAATCAGGACCTTCTCTACTCGCAGGTAAACAACATGGCCGACCCCACCCCTGTGACCCACCCTAAACAATAGAAGGAAGAACAAGACCAAATAAAGTCAACAACGGCCCAATAGAGACTATATAACAAACGAATCATTGAATTGAAATGACATATATCGTTTGATTTCTTATTTCTCTATCTATAATACAGGTTGGTCAACTGTCGTTGCCTTCAAGTCCCCGCTTGGTCGATCCGGCCATCAAATTAATGCAACAGCAACAGCAGACGGCGGCCGAAGCGGCTGCGGCGACAGCGTCGGCCGCTGTTGGCGCTGGAGCTGCCGCCGGGGCCGTTACAACGGACCGCGTAGGACGGGCCAACAATCCGAAATTGAGAGGAGCCAATGAATCGGGTTCGGATGAAGATCAAGTGCCGACACGGGGATTCCTCAAACGACAAACGCGCATCATCGTCGACGCCAAAACTAAGAAACAAAATCAACGGCCCAGAAAAAACGATTGAAAAACTTGAATTTGAGACAAAATTATTGGTGTGTGTTTCTTCAATCAGATGACAGCGAACCTAATCGTAGAGTCTAAAGTAGAATAAACCTTTTAAACAAATAGACAAAACAACATGATCTAAATTCGAGTAACATAACAGCTCTCCCCTGCTGTTACCGTGTACCTTGTCGGACAACAATGACGACAACGGTCAAACTCAAATCTAAATATTGGCCCTCATCATGTAGTACTAGTATATACTATAAACGAGTTTGTTGTCCTTGCCATATCCAGATGTCAATACGGTTTGTGGATTCCCCAAATATTTGCCATATGACAACACAAAAACGAGTTTTTATAGTGCGCGGTGGTGGAAGTTTTTCTTGTATTGTGGCCGGACGGTGGACAGGACAATTCAATAATAGAATACATCATCATAATGCATTGAATATTTATATACAGCCGGATATCTGCTGGGACGCCCTTCTTTCACACAGCAGTGGTGAATATTTTTGTTCCACATATCCACAACACGTCAAACACGGGCCCTGTCACAAGATGACGACACAAAAACACAAACAATGCACGGCCAGCAATGTCCTGCATCACCCCCGAAGGCAATAGTGAAATGTAATTCGATCCAACAGGAGTCGATCTAGCGGGGAACCGCTCAGTAGAAATAATAAGAAAATCCAACAGAAGGAGACGAAAAGTAGCTGCTATTATATCGCCATGTTATATTGTTATAGTCATAACACAAAAGATGTTTCATCGAACTGAGGACATTATACGCGGGGCACAGGCGACAAACGAAATAACACACAAAGTGTGTGAGCTATAACAAGGAGACGTGACAAATAGATACACAATATCCGCTGTTGTCCATTATTCATACATGGATATCATTGTGTCTAATGCATTTAAACAGTTACAATTGCTGAGCGACGAGTATATGGGAACAATCTTTCTTCTTCCTCCAAGACTCTTCTTTTGCTCTGAGGACGCATGTCGTATAGAGTAGAATAATGGCGATGTATACCGGTGGACAGAGGGGTTGATAGAGCAACAGCAGCACGAAGAAGCGACTGCCATGATGACTATTATCCGCGTGTAATGTGCCTTATGTTGCTGTGACAGTTGGGTCGTTCCGGCGACACGACCGAACACGTTTCCAGTTCTTTCGAGCGTACGTATTGAGTAAAAAAAACCAAACCAAAAGCTCGTAACATCATCGGGAACTTTGGACAATGTCCGTTTCTATCTCTTGTCGTTCACCCCACCCCAATGGGGGGTTGGTCCAGTCTTATAGTGGAAAAAGCGAATAAAAAATGATAATACGATTGCTGTATACGTGGGGAAAAAAAACACGAGAAAGAAATAAGCAATTTTTTTTTTTGAATAATAAGATAGAGAGAGAAAATAACTGTCGTCTCTATTATAATAATAAATATCACGACCCGGGAAGATGATCTAAAGCGCGCTTCTCCTAGTCTTCTTTTTTGATTTTGTTTGGCATTTTTTTATAATATGATTGTTGTTCCTCCTATGTGTCTATGAGTCTTCTCGTCTTGCATCACAATCGAGTTAAACATCATTCGTCTCTGATTTCGGCACCCGTTAGATCATCTCTAGCCCAAACGAATAAAAAAGAAAAGAATAGAATAGATATATCATTCACTCTTGGCTTCTTCTTCTTCTTTTGTGACAGCAGGGAAAGTTGTTTTTCAAAAAAAAGGGGCGGGTGATTGAAAAAAAATAACCGGAATTGAAATAGAATGGCCATCAGAGTACGGACATATGCCAAGACGCAGATAATAAACGACATCAACGACTTTTGCATATTATTGTGAAGAAAAGAAAAAAACCTTTACTCTTATATGACTCTTCGTTGGCTCCTTGTCTATAGTTCCCTCTCTCCCTCTCTGGTATATAACATATGATCTTTATTATAGCGTCACAAACGCCTTTGTGATGTTGTTTCATCAAAAGAAGGGGTTCCTGTTGCCGAGGTGGCGCACTATAAGAAGAAAAAACCGGTTGCCCTACTTATAAACCCTTTCAGAACTTCCTTTGCTTTTTTGCTCCTGGTTTTTCGCATTGGGTGTTTGGGTGTTTGTGCACGTATATAACTGTCACTGGAGTTTTGTTACAGTGCATGCAGCAAAGTAACCGGAGAAGAATTGCCGCTAGTATGTAACACGCGTGCCCATATTAAGAGAGAATTTATGCCGCTGGGATATAAGTCGTTTTTCTATATGAAAACATGTCGCGGTAAATCATCAGCCCTCGTCAAACGTCACATTCAATGAAACGAAAGTTTGCTGGAATTGCCATTTTTTGAAAAAAATTAGAGCTAATTGCTTTCCCTTATTGTATAATATGTCAAAAGAGTTGAACGTTTGTCAAAAGAAAATCCAGTTTCATTGGCATCTGTTGCGAAATTCTCAAGTTCTTTTCGACATGGAAGCAAGTAACAACTTTTCACATATGTTTTTCTTTTTTTTTTCTCTCTCCTTTTTATGCGTTATTTTGACATGGTTATATTGTATTAAGTCCAGCCACACATAGCAGCAGAGAGCGCACTGGTATACATGCCGTTTAAAGCGTCACGTATCCCGTCGCGTTTCAAAATTGCGGGCTCTTTTATATATAAATCATATTCATGCTGTTGCGCCTCTGCAGTATATATAGTCTACATCAGCGCTTTATATTCAAATTAGAAAAGCATAATTTGAATATGTCAAATATGCAGAGCGAGTCATAATGAGAACTCAGCGGGGTTGCAATAAATGTCACCTTTTTTCATCGTCGTATTTTTTAGGGCAGAAATCGCCACGGGTGATGCGTCTATCCGCGCATTCATCGATAGGCTACATGACACGTGAGAAACACAAATTTTGTTTTTTTTTTTAAATTCGACTGACGACTCTTTACTTATACTCGTCTCTATCCGATTAATATTATTGCGACTAAGAGAGTACCGACTTGTATAGTTACGTATAGGCCTGAGATGAATGGCGGTATATATACAGGGCGTGGTCGCTCTGTTTTTTGTTATTATTTTTTTTTCATTTCTACTCTCACAGCGTTCGTAACTCCACATGTGACTCTATCGCCGCGTATATAGTCTATTTCTGTTGTTGTTGTTAAAAGGCTTTTCATTATATGAAAATACAAAATCCACTCTGTTATGTATAAAGAGAGAGAGAGAGAAAAGAGCTTTTCTACGTTTTGGGGGACGACGATACATATATTGGTTTGTGAAACCATTATTAAGCCCTATATAGTAGGACCGCCGTCGCATCAGGTCTATCCGTCTATGCTTTTAGCGTTTTGTATCGTCTTCCGTGCGACGACGGCCATCCAGATCTTTTGTTGATATAGAGTCCTCCGGGCCAGCAGCAGAGGCTGAGCCCGGCATCCATATAGGATCACGATGATGATGGTGTTGAAGCCGAAGGAGAGAGAATACACAATAGATTTTCTTTCAAAAACAGGAATCATTGAGGCAGCAGTATATGCGACATCATCTTGTCAAGGAGAGTAGCCAACCGTGAAATTGTTATACAGTGACAGTGAGATTGGCTCGAGGTGCGGCGGAATTACAAGGGAGGGGGGGATAGAGCAATGAATGAGGGGGGGGGGGCCTATGTCAACATTGTCCTCGTTTCATGTCGGACATGTATAACAATTCGTCGTCGTGTATATGTATCCATTTATTGCATCATTGGTATTTTGGTTCACTGTCCCGTTTCGATTGTAGCCAACAATGTCCGCTCTCTGTCTACATAGAATATGAATGGCTGCGCAATAAGTCCTGCCACTTTCGTTCAGTCAAATGAAATTGATCGGCCAATCTCAAACGAAAACGGACATTCTTTTATGTACCCAGTCGTAGAGTATATACATATATAATCCTATTTAACCGGCAGCTTCTTAATGGCACAGTGTAATAATCCCCAAGACATATATTCACTATACGGTGTGTATAACTGTATATCGTTCCTCTCGATTGACGATAGTAAATATACAATTTTAAATTGTTAATTTATTTTTTGGGTGCGATATTGGCCAATGTTTAATAATTCATTGCAGCCTACTGGATACAACATATGTCTGCTGTGGATTCGCATGATTATTTCGAATGTACCGTACACAGTAAATATAGTATAAATATATATACGCATGAAATGATTATATCGGGTTGCGTCACTTGATTTGCGTGTCTCTGAAATGCAGCAGCAGACCAAGAACAGAAGAAACGATAAGCTCTGCACGGTAGTTTGTTTCGTGATGGCATTCTCAAGTTATACGGACATGTATGTATATATCTATTATTATATACGCCGTGAAAACTATTTCGGTGAGATGATCGCATGACGACTCGTTTTCTAATGTAAGTTACACAGCGGCCTATACGCTGATAGCTGACCAGTATACTATACACAGCTCGCTATCAAAGTCACGATTTTCGTTTCTTTTCATTTTTCAAATCTCGAAAGTAGTCAAGAGCGTGGAGAGTCGTCTGTGTGTAGCACAGACACACTGGCACAACTGACAAGTTGAATAATTTCCGTTGGTGGCTCTAAACTTATTAGTTTTTGTCGTGTTGACTTTTATAAGAAAAAGAAGCGCGCATCAGACGTATGTATACGTATATAACTAGTTTCTCCCGTGATATACCAACGTCTAAATGATTGCATACTACCTACTACAATCTGTTCTTTTCTCCCCTGGTTTTTTTTTTCAGTTTTGAAATTCATTGTTCTTTCACCATTTTCTATATAGTATATACGTACAGACTGCATGGAAAGTCATGTGGACTAGCTGCTGCAGAGTTCTATAGGTGTACATTATAATATACGCCTGTTGCTCGAGCTCAAATGCCGTGCCTTGTTTTCTTTTCCCCCCGTTTGTTGTTGTGTAAAAGAGTTGATTGACTTGGCTTTCCCACAGGAGCTTTTCATTTGGCTCAAATGACGTCATTATTACAGTCTATCGGCAGATAGTAAAACATATCCGGAGACCATTATTATAAATTGTTGAAATCAACTCCAGTGTAGATTTTAAAAAGAAAAAAGTAAATAATGAGATAAATCGTTTCCTCCTATATAGACTGCTCCATGAAAAAAAATGTGAGTCAATATTCTAGCTTCTTCTACTGTTTGGTTTGTCCCACCAACAAAGTCCGACCCACTCACTTTTCAACATAGGTACTACTACTACTGGCTGGTACTGTGTATACGCTAGGAGAGATGTGGTGTTATGCGGGGATGTTATATAACCGTAGACGCGGACACGTGGGAAATAACTCAAGCATACTACTATAGCTATGCTGCTGGGAGGGAGAGAGTTCTATTCCCCATTGAAAGTGTCACATAGAAAAGGGGCGTTGGACTAGGTTTGATTTCCATTAGCTCTCTCTCTTTCTCTCTCTTTCTCTCTCTCTCTTTCTCTCTCTTTCTCTCTCTCTCTAGATAGGGCTGCGAGGGAATTTTTTCCTTTTTTCCATTTTGTTTTTCGATTCTACTTTTTTTGAAAAAATAAAAATCTACCCCCAAAAGAATGCTTTCATTAAAGATATCTCTACTCTACTTTACTCTCTCTCTCTTTCTCTGTGTTTAGTTGTGTGGGAGACCAACCCCTCTGGTTTTCTCTAGTTCGTTATCTCTCTGCATGTATGCCCCAGGTCGTCTGTTTGTGTATGTGCTCTTCTTCGGTAACAAGGGCGAGCGCTAGACGTTCCTTTTGTTGCATCATCCGCCGAGAAAAAGTTTTTCCTTTTTTTTTATATTTTCTTCATGATGATGATTTTGCCGGCAGCGGGGATGTGAGGGACGTGATGCCGCGCATTACAAGAACAACCCAGCAGCCAAAGTTGGGCTATACAAAAGGTAGTAGAAGGCAAAAATAAGCAGGATAGTAGTGTCTCGTTGTGTCCACCCATACTCGAAAGTCAGTCGAGTGTGGTAAATTTATTGCAATAATTTCCCTCCGTCATAAATACATAAAGAGGGAAGATTTTTCTAAAGGATGAAGAAGGGCAATGTCAACATTGTCAGGGATCACAGAGAGAATCAGAAGAATAAGAAGATCTATCTATAAGGCCAAACAATTGGGGCGTATGTTTTTGTGCGGACAAACATTGTGCCGAATTGCCGCCCGATGAGAGAGAGAGACTAACAACAGGCGAATCTTCATCATATTATGTGAAATTTGACAGAATCTCTGCTGTTGTTTGTCCGTCTGTTGGCCAAACTCGCACATAACAAATCAATTGGCCATCTTGACGAATAAGGAGCAGAGATCTCATTCTTTTGTATTTGAGTTATTTCTCCAACGACCGGTCGGAGTTCATCCGCTGGCTATTTTTTTCCCTTCAAATTGGCTCATCTGCCATCAATAGAATCATCAAGTCTGTCAAGAACTCGCCGAGAGCTATAAAAAGTTCTTTTCTCTTATTTCCCAACGTCCGGATGCTTTTGTATGTATAAAATTATAGAATTATACGTATACTACAAGAATGACCTCTTCTTCTTCTATAATATACTATCTTTTATAGACGACAAAACGTGGGACAGCAGCTGAGCTGATTTTGTGTTTGCAACGTCGAGACTTTGTACAAAAAGTATAGTATACATTTATAATCTATTCACAATCAAAATCAGGGGAGAATATATACGTAGTATATATATCTTGTCCTGGTGACGTAATTTTTTTTTTCCTCCCAAAAAAACGTGTATCAATGTTGCTGGAGCTAATTTCTATTCAAATGATGAACAGGGGGTGGTACAGTTTTTTATGCAGATTTGTATCGGAAAACCGGAAATCTCATCCAGTGTCAAAGACTGGACCATCTTCAATTTCAACATCAAGTTGAATTGCGCCGCCAGATGTTGTGGACTCTCTCTCATTATTAGGTAAAAAAAAACATGCACAAGAGACTAATCCACAAACAAAAGCCTTTGCCAGCAGTCCTATTATAGATGTGATATTCATGTCGAGGCTCACATTCCGATAGTTTCTTTATATGATATATTCGAATCTACCGTATATAGAGAAAAAAGAGAAAGAGGCCCTTGTTTAATATGCAAAATCCAATTCGTTCCGCGCGTTTCTTTATCTAATCCGACATGTAAATTTTAATGTTTTATTAGGTAGCCGAAATGGAAAAAATATATAGGGGAAAACAGTGGGAAAACTGGTGTAGTAGACATAAAATTCGCACGATCTTATCTTTTTGGATTCGAATTCCTTTATAGACTTATTCGTATTTCCAGGCACTATATTACTAAAAGAAGAAACTAATCTAAATTATATTTGTCTTCCTCGATATAATCCATAATTCGAATTGGCTTTGTTATAGCATCAGCAGAAGACTTTAGATTTCAAGTAAGTGCTTCTCCGACCCAGCAAACACAAGAGTTTCTATCGGGTGTAATATGCTGGTCCGGTCTATGTACATAAGGACCTAACAATAGATTGAATTATTACACTCGATAGTTTCATTGGGGGTTTCAACATATAGAAAATAGATTCGTATAACACATCCATTGACTCTCGAGTGGCAGAAGCGAATTATATATTACGCAACCACCCAGCTAGCGCTAGCTAGGCTAGAAAAATCTTTTGTTTCCACAACGACCTTTTCAAGCAAGCAGCACAATATGACATGCCAACGCAAATAAGATCTATTGAGCTTCGCTATATAGATTCTATTGAATATAGTATGGACCTTCGAATGTGTAGCTCTAGATTTTTCAGACTGTATTCTCTATATTACACTATGCAGATATAATACAATGACTTAAGAATCGAGGCAATGCAATAAGATATAGTATGCCTTGGAATTTATTTTTGAAACTCATCAGATTGCGCGATACAAAATTCTCCAATGTAAATAGAAAGTGACGGTTTCACTGCTGTATGCCATGAACAAAAGTGACAAGAATAATAAAAACATCGCGCCAGTAGATTTAATTTATATAGGCAAGTCAGTCTTGATCTTACCGGTTTTTTAAAATATATTATATTTATACTTATTCCAAGGGGTGAGTTTCAGACTGCCCCGGAGATGTCATTCTTTGTTGAATAACTGTTATAAGAAAAGATCCTGGCACAGGTTTTTTTTTTTTTCAAATGTTTTGTCGCGACGACGTCGAGCATTTAAAAAAGCAACGCCCTCAAAGGGAGAGAGAGAATAAATAAAAGTAGGAAGAATGAAAAAAATAAAAAACAAACAAGCCCAAAGCAGCTAGTTTTTGTGAAGCGGGCAATCAGTCAACTGTAAAATCAGCGCCGTATAAATAATAGCCTACTATTCTGCTGCTGGTATGTGTGGCTTGAGGCGAGGCGGCATTGAGAAAAGAGATGGGCGATGTCAACCTCGAAGCTAGCTACGTCTATATAGATGACAATAGGCCTCTATCTTGACTGTCGTTTTTCTATTGTGACATGCCATATAGGACTCTCCTTTTGAAATGACTTCATATCTACACAAATCGGTTGACTATCGTCGCAAACGGAGCTGGATGGTGGAGCCTGCCAACTAATACAACATTCCTGTCTGGGGCCTCATGTTGAGCACGACGCGGTTGACTTTTTTCTAAAATATTTTAATTGGTTCACTCAACCAGAAATGATGTGAAAACGAAGCGACCCCCTATGATAGTAAATAAAATCGTTTTCAAATTATTAGACCAAGATCAAACCATATAAATCACCTAAAGTATTATATTTGAATTGATATAATAATATGGTGAAACAACAAACATAAAAATCAAATTCTTATTCCTTAAAAAAAAAAAACTTCGATCCCCTCTTACTAGAAAACTAATCTACTCAATCACCTATGATTTCTTTTGGTCAAACAGCTTCGGAAGTTATTAACACTTTTTCCGCTGGAATCTGATTGCAGAAACTTGACTATGAATTAACAATTGACGCCATCCATCATGCTGTAGCCGCGTCGTTGAGGCAATGCATTCCGCATTCGCGTTTGTTGCTGATCTCGCAATGAGGCCGCAGTAACACCTAACACCGGAAAACCAAATGCAGGGATTTCTTTTAAATAAGACATAAGAATTAGAAAATAAAACAAGACATAAAGCGAGTATATCAAAACACTCATAACTTACACATAAGTAAGAGGGAACTCAGTTTGCCGAATCTTAATAGTGAGAACATTTATTCAAATTTCATTTCACTGAGATCGCCCAAGAAAAAATTACGTATCAGACTTATCCAGCATCCTCGGAAATCGCCAGGTGATATTTAATCTTTCAAAAAACAAATCGGCAGTTTAAAAAAAAATGAAAAATGAAACATTTAAGGAAAAACATTACAACAATCTTAATATAGATTAGAAATTTCCCGTAGGGGTTCTGTACGACTTGGGCATACGTGAGGAAAGTTGCAATTTTTTACCAATAGATGGCGTTTTTCTTGCCAATAGATGGCGTTGGAATATTTTTATTTCTTTGTTTTTTGAACTGCGCTCCTCTGTAGGCTTGTTTATCCAGAAGCCTTGTTTTAAGTGGCGGGTGTGTGTGTGAAGGGGGATAGGGGGGTCAGAGAGGGGGAAAACATAAGGGGACCCGCCACGGGTGAAGCTTCCGGAGCTCGCCGATAGAGGCACAACAGTCGAATTCGTCAAAAAAGGAGGGGGAAGGGAAAAAAACGTCGACTGCTGTACTTTGTATAGAGTGAGCTATCTCTTTATCTCTGGTTTTTATTGAAACCAATAAATCAGCTTTGTTAACAAACTGATTTCCTACATTATAAAGTTTGTTTTATTTTATAATACCCTGTGGTTTAATTCTGATACGATTTACAGTATGATTGATTTCATCACACCTATTCTTAGTCAGCTGACCAAGGAATCGATTAAAATAACTTGGCAACAGGAATTTAAGGATCTGATTTGATGATAGATGTAAAATTACTAAATTAGGGAATATTGTATGTAAAAATGGAAAAAATTATGAAGTTTATAGTTCCAATTTGAAATAATCTTTGTTTTTTTAATCTGTCGGCCAAAATCTAAAAACTGATTTTGATTTGCGAAAAAGTGATTTAAAATCAGAAATCACCACATTTTTAACCCAGACCTCCTTAAAAATGGTATAATTGACAAATAATGGTTCTGGGGCATACTAGAGAACCCAAGTAAACCAACTATAGAAAACAATTGGATTATACCATAGCCATTGTGTTTATAAGCTATGCGAAGCTATGCCAGTATCCAAATTTCAATGTTTTTGAGTTTTCACCATAACTAACGACAAAAAAAATTACGAAAAAATTATATTAGGTAGAACAACCAATCTTAAAGCTTTGGTGAAAGTTTCGTTGAAATTCATTCGTTAGTTATTGAGATAAAAATTTGCAAACTTTTTCATTGAAATCGAGACCAGGGAGTTTTGTATTTTCGATTTTTTTTATATGATATAAATGGTATCCTTGACAAATAATGGTTCTGGGGCATACTAGGGACCTCAAGTACACCAACCATAGAAAAAAATTGGATAATACCATAGCTTTTGTGTTTATACGGGCTATAAAATAAGCGCAAAATAAAAATTTTCTTCCTGAGGGCGGCATTGAAACCCAGTGAATCAACTTTTTGATTTTATTAATTCTTTGTACAATACAGCAGTAACCATTAGTCCAGAATATATTGCACAGGTATCAGACTACCTATAATACCCATTTTAAAATTTATGGAATCCGACAAACATGTTCAATTTTGAAACTTAACAACTAGTTCACAGGATAACCTTTTTCATTTGATTTCTTTAAGTCATTTTTACCCAAGACCTCCTTAAAAATGGTATAATTGACAAATAATGGTTCTGGGGCATACTAGGGGACCAAAGTAAACCAACTATAGAAAACAATTGGATTATACCATAGCCATTGTGTTTATAAGCTATGCGAAGCTATGTCAGTATCCAAATTTCAATGTTTTTGAGTTTTCACCATAACTAACGACAAAAAAATTACGAAAAAATTATATCAGGTAGAACAACCAATCTTAAAGCTTTGGTGAAAGTTTCGTTGAAATTCATTCGTTATTTATTGAGATAAAAATTTGCAAACTTTTTCATTGAAATCGAGACCAGGGAGTTTTGTATTTTCGATTTTTTTTATATGATATAAATGGTATCCTTGACAAGTAATGGTTCTGGGGCATACTAGGGGACTCAAGTACACCAACCATAGAAAAAAATTGGATGATACCATAGCTTTTGTGTTTTTTACGGGCTATAAAATAAGCGCAAAATAAAAACTTTCTTCCTGAGGCCGGTATTGAAACCCAGTCAATCAACTTTTTGATTTTACTAATCCTTTGTACAATACAGCAGTAACCATAAGTCCAGAATATATTGCACAGGTATTAGACTACCTATAATACCCATTTTAAAATTTATGGAATCCGACAAACATGTTCAATTTTGAAACTTAACAACTAGTTCACAGGATAACCTTTTTCATTTGATTTCTTTAAGTCATTTCTACCCCAGACCTCCTTAAAAATGGTATCCTTGACAAATAAAGGTTCTGGGGCATACTAGGGGACCCAAGTAAACCAACTATAGAAAACAATTGGATTATACCATAGCCATTGTGTTTATAAGCTATGCGAAGCTATGCCAGTATCAAAATTTCAATGTTTTTGAGTTTTCACCATAACTAACGATTAAAAAATTACGAAAAAATTATATCAGGTAGAACAACCAATCTTAAAGCTTTATTTGGCAAGGATACCATCTTAAAGCTTTATTTGTCAAGGATACCATTTATATCATATAAAAAAAATCGAAAATACAAAACTCCCTGGTCTCGATTTCAATGAAAAAGTTTGCAAATTTTTATCTCAATAACTAACGAATGAATTTCAACGAAACTTTCACCAAAGCTTTAAGATTGGCTGTTCTACCCGACATAATTTTTTCGTAATTTTTTTATCGTTTGTTATGGTAAAAACACAAAAACATTGAAATTTCGATACTGGCATAGCTTCGCATAGCTTATAAACACAATGGCTATGGTATCATTCAATTGTTTTCTATAGTTGGTTTATTTGGGTCCCCTAGTATGTCCCAGAACCATTATTTGTCAAGGATACCATTTATATCATATAAAAAAATCGAAAATAAAAAACTCCCTGGTCTCGATTTCAATGAAAAAGTTTGCAAATTTTTATCTCAATAACTTACAAATGAATTTCAACGAAACTTTCCTCAAAGCTTAAAGATTGGCTTTTCTACCCGTCATAATTTTTTCGTAAACTTTTGATCGTTAGTTATGGTGAAAACTCAAAAACATTGAAATTTCGATACTGGCATAGCTTCGCATAGCTTATAAACACAATGGCTATGGTATCATCCAATTGTTTTCTATAGTTGGTTTATTTGGGTCCCCTAGTATGTCCCAGAACCATTATTTGTCAAGGATACCATTTATATCATATAAAAAAAAATCGAAAATACAAAACTCCCTGGTCTCGATTTCAATGAAAAAGTTTGCAAATTTTTATCTCAATAACTAACGAATGAATTTCAACGTAACTTTCCCCAAAGCTTAAAGATTGGCTGTTCTACCCGACATAATTTTTTCGTAATTTTTTTTGTCGTTTGTTATGGTGAAAACACAAAAACATTGAAATTTCGATACTGGCATAGCTTCGCATAGCTTATAAACACAATGGCTATGGTATCATCCAATTGTTTTCTATAGTTGGTTTATTTGGGTCCCCTAGTATGTCCCAGAACCATTATTTGTCAAGGATACCATTTATATCATATAAAAAAAAATCGAAAATACAAAACTTCCTGGTCTCGATTTCAATAAAAAAGGTTTGCAAATTTTTATCTCAATAACTAACAAATGAATTTCAAAGAAACTTTCCCCAAAGCTTAAAGATTGGCTGTTCTACCCGACATAATTTTTTCGTAAACTTTTGATCGTGAGTTATGGTGAAAACTCAAAAACATTGAAATTTCGATACTGGCATAGCTTCGCATAGCTTATAAACACAATGGCTATGGTATCATCCAATTGTTTTCTATAGTTGGTTTACTTGGGTCCCCTAGTATGTCCCAGAACCATTATTTGTCAAGGATACCATTTATATCATATAAAAAAATCGAAAATACAAAACTCCCTGGTCTCGATTTCAATGAAAAAGTTTGCAAATTTTTATCTCAATAACTAACGAATGAATTTCAACGAAACTTTCCTCAAAGCTTAAAGATTGGCTTTTCTACCCGACATGATTTTTTCGTAAACTTTTGATCGTTAGTTATGGTGAAAACTCAAAAACATTGAAATTTCGATACTGGCATAGCTTCGCATAGCTTATAAACACAATGGCTATGGTATCATCCAATTGTTTTCTATAGTTGGTTTATTTGGGTCCCCTAGTATGTCCCAGAACCATTATTTGTCAAGGATACCATTTATATCATATAAAAAAACATCGAAAATACAAAACTCCCTGGTCTCGATTTCAATGAAAAAGTTTGCAAATTTTTATCTCAATAACTAACGAATGAATTTCAACGAAACTTTCCCCAAAGCTTAAAGATTGGCTGTTCTACCCGACATAATTTTTTCGTAATTTTTTTTGTCGTTTGTTATGGTGAAAACACAAAAACATTGAAATTTCGATACTGGCATAGCTTCGCATAGCTTATAAACACAATGGCTATGGTATCATCCAATTGTTTTCTATAGTTGGTTTATTTGGGTCCCCTAGTATGTCCCAGAACCATTATTTGTCAAGGATACCATTTATATCATATAAAAAAAAATCGAAAATACAAAACTTCCTGGTCTCGATTTCAATAAAAAAGTTTGCAAATTTTTATCTCAATAACTAACAAATGAATTTCAAAGAAACTTTCCCCAAAGCTTAAAGATTGGCTGTTCTACCCGACATAATTTTTTCGTAAACTTTTGATCGTGAGTTATGGTGAAAACTCAAAAACATTGAAATTTCGATACTGGCATAGCTTCGCATAGCTTATTAACACAATGGCTATGGTATCATCCAATTGTTTTCTATAGTTGGTTTACTTGGGTCCCCTAGTATGTCCCAGAACCATTATTTGTCAAGGATACCATTTATATCATATAAAAAAATCGAAAATACAAAACTCCCTGGTCTCGATTTCAATGAAAAAGTTTGCAAATTTTTATCTCAATAACTAACGAATGAATTTCAACGAAACTTTCCTCAAAGCTTAAAGATTGGCTTTTCTACCCGACATGATTTTTTCGTAAACTTTTGATCGTTAGTTATGGTGAAAAACTCAAAAACATTGAAATTTCGATACTGGCATAGCTTCGCATAGCTTATAAACACAATGGCTATGGTATCATCCAATTGTTTTCTATAGTTGGTTTATTTGGGTCCCCTAGTATGTCCCAGAACCATTATTTGTCAAGGATACCATTTATATCATATAAAAAAACATCGAAAATACAAAACTCCCTGGTCTCGATTTCAATGAAAAAGTTTGCAAATTTTTATCTCAATAACTAACGAATGAATTTCAACGAAACTTTCCCCAAAGCTTAAAGATTGGCTGTTTCTACCCGACATAATTTTTTCGTAATTTTTTTTGTCGTTTGTTATGGTGAAAACACAAAAACATTGAAATTTCGATACTGGCATAGCTTCGCATAGCTTATAAACACAATGGCTATGGTATCATCCAATTGTTTTCTATAGTTGGTTTATTTGGGTCCCCTAGTATGTCCCAGAACCATTATTTGTCAAGGATACCATTTATATCATATTAAAAAAAATCGAAAATACAAAACTTCCTGGTCTCGATTTCAATAAAAAATTTTGCAAATTTTTATCTCAATAACTAACAAATGAATTTCAAAGAAACTTTCCCCAAAGCTTAAAGATTGGCTGTTCTACCCGACATAATTTTTTCGTAAACTTTTGATCGTGAGTTATGGTGAAAACTCAAAAACATTGAAATTTCGATACTGGCATAGCTTCGCATAGCTTATAAACACAATGGCTATGGTATCATCCAATTGTTTTCTATAGTTGGTTTACTTGGGTCCCCTAGTATGTCCCAGAACCATTATTTGTCAAGGATACCATTTATATCATATTAACAAAAATCGAAAATACAAAACTCCCTGGTCTCGATTTCAATAAAAAAGTTTGCAAATTTTTATCTCAATAACTAACCAATGAATTTCAACGAAACTTTCCTCAAAGCTTAAAGATTGGCTTTTCTACCCGACATAATTTTTTCGTAAACTTTTGATCGTTAGTTATGGTGAAAACTTAAAAACATTGAAATTTCGATACTGGCATAGCTTCGCATAGCTTATAAACACAATGGCTATGGTATCATCCAATTGTTTTCTATAGTTGGTTTATTTGGGTCCCCTAGTATGTCCCAGAACCATTATTTGTCAAGGATACCATTTATATCATATAAAAAAAAATCGAAAATACAAAACTCCCTGGTCTCGATTTCAATGAAAAAGTTTGCAAATTTTTATCTCAATAACTAACGAATGAATTTCAACGTAACTTTCCCCAAAGCTTAACGATTGGCTGTTCTACCCGACATAATTTTTTCGTAATTTTTTTTGTCGTTTGTTATGGTGAAAACACAAAAACATTGAAATTTCGATACTGGCATAGCTTCGCATAGCTTATAAACACAATGGCTATGGTATCATCCAATTGTTTTCTATAGTTGGTTTATTTGGGTCCCCTAGTATGTCCCAGAACCATTATTTGTCAAGGATACCATTTATATCATATTAAAAAAAATCGAAAATACAAAACTTCCTGGTCTCGATTTCAATAAAAAAGTTTGCAAATTTTTATCTCAATAACTAACAAATGAATTTCAACGAAACTTTCCCCAAAGCTTAAAGATTGGCTGTTCTACCCGACATAATTTTTTCGTAAACTTTTGATCGTGAGTTATGGTGAAAACTCAAAAACATTGAAATTTCGATACTGGCATAGCTTCGCATAGCTTATTAACACAATGGCTATGGTATCATCCAATTGTTTTCTATAGTTGGTTTACTTGGGTCCCCTAGTATGTCCCAGAACCATTATTTGTCAAGGATACCATTTATATCATATAAAAAAATCGAAAATACAAAACTCCCTGGTCTCGATTTCAATGAAAAAGTTTGCAAATTTTTATCTCAATAACTAACGAATGAATTTCAACGAAACTTTCCTCAAAGCTTAAAGATTGGCTTTTCTACCCGACATGATTTTTTCGTAAACTTTTGATCGTTAGTTATGGTGAAAACTCAAAAACATTGAAATTTCGATACTGGCATAGCTTCGCATAGCTTATAAACACAATGGCTATGGTATCATCCAATTGTTTTCTATAGTTGGTTTATTTGGGTCCCCTAGTATGTCCCAGAACCATTATTTGTCAAGGATACCATTTATATCATATAAAAAAACATCGAAAATACAAAACTCCCTGGTCTCGATTTCAATGAAAAAGTTTGCAAATTTTTATCTCAATAACTAACGAATGAATTTCAACGAAACTTTCCCCAAAGCTTAAAGATTGGCTGTTCTACCCGACATAATTTTTTCGTAATTTTTTTTGTCGTTTGTTATGGTGAAAACACAAAAACATTGAAATTTCGATACTGGCATAGCTTCGCATAGCTTATAAACACAATGGCTATGGTATCATCCAATTGTTTTCTATAGTTGGTTTATTTGGGTCCCCTAGTATGTCCCAGAACCATTATTTGTCAAGGATACCATTTATATCATATTAAAAAAAATCGAAAATACAAAACTTCCTGGTCTCGATTTCAATAAAAAATTTTGCAAATTTTTATCTCAATAACTAACAAATGAATTTCAAAGAAACTTTCCCCAAAGCTTAAAGATTGGCTGTTCTACCCGACATAATTTTTTCGTAAACTTTTGATCGTGAGTTATGGTGAAAACTCAAAAACATTGAAATTTCGATACTGGCATAGCTTCGCATAGCTTATAAACACAATGGCTATGGTATCATCCAATTGTTTTCTATAGTTGGTTTACTTGGGTCCCCTAGTATGTCCCAGAACCATTATTTGTCAAGGATACCATTTATATCATATTAAAAAAAATCGAAAATACAAAACTCCCTGGTCTCGATTTCAATAAAAAAGTTTGCAAATTTTTTATCTCAATAACTAACCAATGAATTTCAACGAAAACTTTCCCCAAAGCTTAAAGATTGGCTGTTCTACCCGACATAATTTTTTCGTAAACTTTTGATCGTTAGTTATGGTGAAAACTCAAAAACATTGAAATTTCGATACTGGCATAGCTTCGCATAGCTTATAAACACAATGGCTATGGTATCATCCAATTGTTTTCTATAGTTGGTTTACTTGGGTCCCCTAGTATGTCCCAGAACCATTATTTGTGAAGGATACCATTTATATCATATTAAAAAAATCGAAAATACAAAACTCCCTGGTCTCGATTTCAATGAAAAAGTTTGCAAATTTTTATCTCAATAACTAACGAATGAATTTCAACGAAACTTTCCTTAAAGCTTAAAGATTGGCTGTTCTACCCGACATAATTTTTTCGTAAACTTTTGATCGTTAGTTATGGTGAAAACTCAAAAACATTGAAATTTCGATACTGGCATAGCTTTGCATAGCTTATAAACACAATGGCTATGGTATCATCTAATTGTTTTCTATAGTTGGTTTACTTGGGTCCCCTAGTATGTCCCAGAACCATTATTTGTCAAGGATACCATTTATATCATATAAAAAAAATCGAAAATACAAAACTCCCTGGTCTCGATTTCAATGAAAAAGTTTGCAAATTTTTATCTCAATAACTAACGAATGAATTTCAACGAAACTTTCCCCAAAGCTTAAAGATTAGCTGTTCTACCCGACATAATTTTTTCGTAAATTTTTGATCGTTAGTTATGGTGAAAACTCAAAAACATTGAAATTTCGATACTGGCATAGCTTCGCATAGCTTATAAACACAATGGCTATGGTATCATCCAATTGTTTTCTATAGTTGGTTTACTTGGGTCCCCTAGTATGTCCCAGAACCATTATTTGTCAAGGATACCATTTATATCATATAAAAAAATCGAAAATACAAAACTCCCTGGTCTCGATTTCAATGAAAAAGTTTGCAAATTTTTATCTCAATAACTAACAAATGAATTTCAACGAAACTTTCCCCAAAGCTTAAAGATTGGCTGTTCTACCCGATATAATTATTTCGTAA